>PYWC01000026.1:698455-716580 GCA_003182015.1 Tuber magnatum | reverse complement strand
TTCAAGGATGGGATTGGGAACTCTAAGATAGAATCTCTCCTCTCTGTACTTCTGTTATTATGAGAATGTCTCAATCAACATCATGTGAGAACCACCAGGGACATGCAGGCATACCTGTGACTGCGCGAAACTGCCAAATGCTACCATGTGATCCTCAAGCTATCTCAAACCCGGGACCTGAAGAGCGACCAGTTCCTACAGAGCTCCAACAGATTAATTCACAAACTGAAATTATGAATCCACGTCTTCGAGGTCAGCATAAGCGAGTTCCTCTTCATAAAGATGATAACCATCAAAGGTTAAAGAAAAGAAGAACAACAACCCGAGAGGAAAGGCTAGAAGCTTTGACTTTTCTTGAGAATGGAAGAGAATAGAAAGAGAATGAGGCCGGTAGGTATAGTTCTATTTGGTTTCGCTCTTAATAACTAGGAGGTAAAGGTCTAAAAGTGCTTGACGGAAAATATAGATGAAATAATACTATTACCATTATCGACACGCCGAGCAGCTGAGATTTTACATTATAATGAGAGTCAACTATGCAGATGGAAGTCAAAAGAGAAGGTAATTCTGAATTCAGAAGTAGGAACCAGGAGGATAGATAAAACTTTTAGAAAATATAAGTAAAAAGAAATTAATTAATAATTAGTTTTTAGGTAGTGGCCAACCAGTATCTTGGCCCAAGTTTGAGGCCCGTTTGGCTGAACAATGGCATAAGGCAGTTTCAGAAGGACTGGAAATTACATGCAATTGGTTTACAAAGCACGCACTCCAGATCTTCGAGGAAGAATATCCAGAAGAGGTGTTAAACCAGAATGGGGAAAAGGTCTTTGCCTGCCAGCTGTCAGATGGCTGGTTTCAAGGATTTAAGGAAAGATATAAAATCTCATTTCGTGCATTGACCTCGCAAGCTCAACAGACACCAAGCGAGTATCTCAGGATTGCTTCTGAGTTCTTAGGATATGTGCGTCATAATGCTCTGCCTCCACAGAAGGAGGAAACCTATGATGTTGGACGCTACCAGTATTCTACTATCTTTAATGTCAACCAAATACCCCTTTCATTTGACTTCTATGGGAATCGGACCTATGCTCCAAGAGGAGAAAAGTCTGTAAAAAAGAAGGTGGCTTATAAGTCTTGGACCAAGCGGCAGGCATCGCTGATGATCCTTATTGCAGCTGATGGCTTACCACATTGTAAGACTCTTTTGATGTTTCGTGGACAAGGCAAGCAAGGCAAGCAAGGCAAGCAAGGCAAGCAAGGCACTATAGGGAAAGAGAGGGAATTCTATGATAAGCGGGTAGCTGTGGTTTTTAATAAAACTGCACATACAGATACAGACATTATGCTTCAATAGATACGAGATCTCTATACACCAGCTGTTAACCCAAAGCAGAGTCAGTATACAGCTATGTCCACTAGCAATAGCAATAACTAACCTTCCTTATCAGCTCCATGTCTTGTTCTCGATACATGTCCTACACACTGTACATTTCCTGTACTTCAAGCTCTTTCATCACCGATGCTTAATACCACTACTGCCTTTATCCTGGAAGGCATGACTGGATACCTTCAATCTGAGGACATGCATATCAACAAGCCACTTAAGCAGTATATTGGCAACTGTCTAAATGCCTATACTGAAGCAGGATGGAAAAGTGGGTTTCCAGCAAAGCGAAATCTTAAAATCCCTGAATGGCGGATTCTGATTATGAAGTGCGTAGATGATGCATGGAACAAGCTTCATCATAATCATGCGAATCTGATTTCAAGATCCTTTCGTGAGACTGGTATTGCGCTCAACCCGGATGGCTCTGAGGATCACTTCATAAGTGTATGGGACATGTCTGGTTTAAAGGTAGATACTACCAGATGTTATGGACTTAATTGCAATCTTGAAATTGGCAGTAATGGGAAGCGGTAGATAGGCAAGGGGCTTTTACTGGAGGATGATTGGGGAAAGCTCTTAGTCCTATTGGGTGGGAAGGGTGCCTTTGTGACGGTGAAGGAGGTTACTGCTCGTGCTGTCAATGAGGTTCTGCCCGATGCCGGTTGAGTTTCACTACTGTTTTCAGTTTTCATTTTTCTTTTGTATATTTGGGTGGTATTTATAAATACATTCTACTGGATTGCACTTGTTGGCTTTGGAACTCACACAACTTTGTCATATGAGCAAAGAATGTAGTAGACTCAAGCTTGTATACATTCACAGGTTCCCAATCGTGAGTATTACCTTGCCGTTAGCCGGTTGCCATGTGCGGCTTATTCCAAGATGCGGCTTATTTATGGAATTCTACGGTAGCTCGACAAGCGCCACAATCAAGACCTCAGGATATCTCGCCTCCTCCTACTGAACCAACTAAACCTCCGAATTGCTGACGAACAAGAGGGAGAAGACCTGCAAGATTTAATCTCCCTTCTGCAAACAAACCAGCGACCCTCAAACCTCCTCAACAATTTCCTCATTCGACGGGAGATTGGAGCAATATCACGAACAGGAATCTAACTTATCATACTAGGCCGCAGAGTGCGGAAATAATACAAAGGCCAAGGGCCTCATTCCGAGAGGGAACCTCACGTTTACAGGAGACCCCGCACTCCTTGACAATGCAGTCCGTACACAAAGCCCGATCGTCGCCGACACTCCTACGATGCTGACTCGGCCCAAACCTACGGGACAATGTGAAAGGGACACTCCGCTTGACCGCACAGTGATCACTGGGCACGCCGATGTCGCGAAGGTCCTGCTAGGGCGGGACGATGTTCAGGCTAACCCAGCAAACCACCGCTTGCGCACACCACTGTTGGTCGCCGTGAGGAAAGGTTGGGACGGGCCCTTGCTTCAAGATCCAGAACCCAGGTCAATCCATCGAGCCGGAGGGTGATTTCTCCGCTCCGTATGGCTGCCGTACAAAACCAATGGGGACATCACCCGACGTTTACTCGTTTGTTTACTCGACGATAAAAGGGTCAACGTGAGGGTTAGGGGTAGCTCTAGGCAGCTGGCGCTGCATTTAACAGCCTATCGGACAGAGGAGATGATGGGACTGCTTCCGAAAAATGCTAGCCGATATTGGTGCTAATCCGGCAATAAAAATAGAGACGCCGTTGCGTGCCGCGATGCGGGGCCCATAGGCTGTGTGCCGGCATTGTTGGAGGATTCTAGGATTGGTGTTAACCTGGCGGGCAATGCCACCAGTTGCGTTGCAGATGGCAGCGTTATGGTAATGCAATAATATCGTAAAGATTGTACCGCTCAGAAAATACCCCGAAGTAAATAAATAAGGACCCGTCCCATGTGCCACAAAAACTGCTGTATTTCCACCTTTAAAGTATTCCTTTCACGATAAATATTTAAGCGAGACTTAATTCGCCGGAAAACGGGAACCATATTTCTTATTCAATCTCCCAACTTGTAAGCTTAAGAACTCGTATCCTAAGAACTCGTCTCTTCATCCCCATCACAAGTATATATCAATTACTATCATAGCGGCAGTGATGTCTTTTTTATTTATAAATTTGAAATTTGAAATTCGCTCCGAGGCCAATTTTCTTCCATCTCCAGCTTTTCCTATCGCCAGCGCAATCCCATAACTACCGCCTCGGTAGATTATTGTTCTTGACGGTACAGTACTCGAGTATCGGCCTCACGAATTCATACCCGCAAGATCGTTAATTTCGATTGTCATCTATAAATATATTCCCCCTCCCCCAAAAAATCCTGCCCGATAAAGAGGAAACGAGAAGGTCAAAAGGTCTCCCAATGCATATGAATCATTATCCACTGCATTCTAAACCGGTTTCATTAAAGATAGCTAACCTTAATCTTAATCCACTATTCTAATTGTCCTTGAAAAAATGTAGCAGGGTCTGATTTGAGTCTTAGGACCGTCAAGGCTATAAGAACACCAACTCAGCAGTTACGCTGGCCGAGCGAACTCAGGGGCCATATCTCTATCATTCTTAAGCCCAAGTTACTGCTGTAGCCGATTATAGGAATCGGTAAAGGAAGCAATCCTTCCGTGGAACGCCCCAGAATCGCAAAACGCTCATGTGAGACTTCCCGAGTTGAGTGCTTCAACGGGCATTTTGTGAGATTAGTATATGGCGGTGTTGTTATTCGTAATGGTGAATCATTGGCTCTAGCCTCATACCTTCATTATCTCTCAAGTTACGATCCATCTATACGCTAGTAGTTCTAGCAATGAAGATATCGCGCACTGGAATGAGTAGGGAGATGATGCGTAGTTGACCGCAGTCCACGACCCCGTACCGGTCGGCGAAAACACCTGCCGCCGTACCCTTACCCAGCGAGCGACTCAATTATTTGAGATTCTACGGTATCATCATCGCCCACTACTACACACTACCATGCCCAGGTGCCCGAGATTGTGGTTTGCCAGGGTAGCGCTACATGGCTGTAACTACAACACCAGTGGAACAACCGGACTATCCTTTCTATACCTCCCGAACAAGTCAGCCCTCCAAATACCCCATGACTTGGTGAAGGGTCCGGGACTCGGGCCCGATCCTATGCGGGGCGTGATCATAAGACGTCGTTGGCGATATCGCAACAGTGGCGTAGGACCTCCGGAACGCAAATAGCTTGATGCACATCCCCTTTTCCAAACCAGAAGGAGAACCCAAGAATAAATTATGCGCTAGAAGGATATACCAGCCCATTTTCAAGAATTGTAGACCGAGAGCACGAAAACCGATGGAAATATAATGGTAGTCCCGTAGGGACAGTGTCAGTGCAGACAGTCCTTCGTATCCTTCCCAGATACCGTAGGACACTGTCACTCAAGATGCAATACAGTAGCTAGCGGAAAGTGTAAGACAAACTGCCAGATACCTAGTTAGGCACAGTTAGGCTGGGGCCATTCCCCATTCCTTCGTAATTAAAAACTCAATCTCTTGCATTTGAATGGGCAAAGAAAGAGAGCGGGGGGGGAGTCTAACAGGCCTTCAGAGTTCACAATAAGTAATGTGTACGGTTAAGGTTACCAGAATATGGCGGGAGTCTTGTAGGGGAAAGTGCAGTGATCCAGGTATAGCCAGAAGACCTGCTCCTCTTGGAGAAGGGTACATGTGAACCGATACGCTGGTGAGTTCCCCTCCTACCCGACCACCATAGGGAGGCGGACTTATTTTTTGTAGGCTATCACTATCTAATTACGTGCTTCGGGTGACGATAGGGAACGAAGCGGAGGGGATTGGGGCTGGATAGGTATCCACTGAAAGTAATTATCTTCAAAGGAGAACTCACAATAGGTGCACAACGCTCAATTTATTTAAGTACAAACTTCCAATGGAATACTGCGGGGGGTGGTGCTAGAAATGCCCTCTTCGAGCTATGATATAACGCACCAACAATACTACAAAAGTGTTTCAATTGGGCAAGTTACCTGATTCAAGCGGGGGAAGTAATACGCTCGCATTTCCAGGTTAACTATACCTTGGGTCCACTCAACCAGGCGTCCCCGGAACGCCGAGAACCACCACACTCTAACATACCCTCCTCCTCCCATCAACCCACGCCTCCTCCGGCACCTTAACTAATGGGATCAACCCCACGTTCCTCCCTTTCCCAATGCTCCAGGACCCCTTAGGTTCTTCGAAAACTATCTGCATTCCCCATTCCAATTTGGCCTCACCATCCTCAATTTGTCTCTTATCCTCTTTGTCTTCCAATTCTATCCCCACCGTTGAGCAGTAACACAGAGCGCAACTCATAGTGATCAGGCCAAGTACACCTACGGAGATCCCGTGCATGGCGAGTGCTCGCCGGCGCATTCTCGAGGTGAGGAGTGCTGCGGTAAAAGGAATCGGTAGGAGTACTAAGAGCCAGAGGAGCACGAGGAGTTTGAAGTAGGGCGTTGAAGTTAGTCGTTGAGGGCGGTGTTTGGGGGATATGAGCGATGAAAGGAACATGTTCTTTCTCTGCGTCTGGTATTATCTTTATTTTTATCTTTATTTACGAGGGTGGGTGCATACACGATTTCTTGACTTCTTTTGCGAGAGTGGAGAATGGTGGATGGTAAGGGGGAGAGAATAGGGAGAGGGAACGGAGCGAGTATTTATTTGGCTGTTTCAAGACGGTTGGAGATGTGCAAACTTGAAAACAGGTCATGGAATGTCACTCGTTAATAAAGCAAACGGAAAGTAACAGGGCGGAGGAATCCAAGACAGTCACCGCAGATTCAACTTACAAGACTTTGATTTATCTCCGCGTCGGACGCCGTAAATATGGCGAATATCATATATAATCACGAATTCCCGCTACGTGTCTCCCCAGTTCTTCTGCCCCCAGGGCTTGACAATGACGAGGCCTGCGATCGGGTGAAGTTTGCTTCCAAGAGCTTTAAAAAGAAACACTCCCCCGGAGTCAGGGAACCCTCTAGTCCCCTCTTTCGCCTTCCGATTCAATCCAACGCCAAATCAACTTTCTCCCTTTGAAACCACCCTCTTTCAAACTCCAAATCCCAACGCTTCATAATGGAAACCCCTCCAAGCTTCATCTCCCAAGAAAAAGAGCAAGCCTCTTCGCTGCCCCCGTATCAACCACGCACATCGCCTCTGAAGCACCACGTCTTCCGCACCCCCTCGAAACACCGCCCGCTGCAAATGTACAATCCGGAGGATATACCAACGCAACAGCAATTGGAAATGCATATCAGCATCGCCCGCAACCTCGTATCTGAGCTTCTACGCAAGATCTGGGTTTGGAACCCACTAACAAGGGAGATAGCCGATCCATACGTTATGAATATTAACCTCTACATTGACGAGGCGGAAGACGTCATGAGAAAGATCACTACACATGAGATTGACTTGGTAGAGGGCAGGCGAATGATACTGAACAATGTGGTCAAACTGCAGAGAATTGAAAAGCGCCTTGATGAAGACATGAGGAAGGAGGGAGTACAGATGCCCGAGAGGTTTCCATGGGAATCAAAGCAGGCCGAAGAGGAGNGGGGGGGGGGGGGGACAAAGCACGGGGCTAAGGAGAAGTTGAAGAGGGCGTTCTCGCTCAAGGCTTCTGAGAAGACCAAGAGGAGGGTTAGCCGGGTTTTTGATGTCGCAAAGGACAGAATTGTCTACGGGCAGCCGTCCTTGAAGGAGTAAATGCTCCTCCAGTTTGATGGATCTAGATCTACTCAAGGTGGCTGATGTGTCGAGTTTATAGGGGCTCTGTGAGATCGCGAAGCAGTTGGTCTGCGGACCCGTGATATCCCTTATGACCGGCTATCAGACTGTATCTTGGGTATGTGAATTCTCCTCAGCACTGATGAATCCACGAGTTTGTCATAGGGACTAACGTGACGGGGCAGACACAACTTTCATAAAAATACTCCCCAGCTTTAAACATTTTCTCAATAGTCTTACCCGAGGTGTTTCCGGAATCACCTTCCAAAACTGTCTACTAGAGTAACCCTTTATTGGGTATTATTTTTAGCGCGAGCTCGATACCGTCTTTCTGAGATCCTCAATTTCATTCAGCTCCATACGGCCCGGGGGGCATGATATGATAACCTAAGTAATTTCAAATCCACCCTTGAGTCTTTCCGCTCTGACTTTGGTGCTATAGGACAACCACTCTGGTTTCTATAGTACTGATCAAAAAGGATATTTCACGCACAATGCCGAACTGGATTCGTCATACAGGAGTGGAACCACCTTTTTCCCATTGCTACCGTATGTGCCTGCAACCATGACTGATATGGTTCACAGGTGATTGGATGTACTTTAGTTAAAAACAGTGTGCGGTCAGGTATCCACTAAGGGGGTGAATGGCAATTGAAACAATTCTTGATTAATGGTGTAAGATAATTAGATACTCGTCCTAGCAGGCGTGCGGTTACCTTTGCCTAAAGATAATTAGTCTATCGTGTGATGGTGAGTATAGCGTGATTGGACTAAGCATGACAACCCATTGCCAAGAAACCAAATACCAATCCGTTTATTTCATCCGTCAGCGCTTTTCAACCTCGGGCGGCATATGTAAGTTATTAGGAAAGGGAAAATCTACAGAGGTCGTTTCAAGCTGTGAAATGCATAATGTATTATTCCATCCAGATTCCAACCAGTCTTGGTATGATACAAGGCCCGACTTTGCTATTTCTGGCAAACCCAGAATTAAAACACAATTTTAACTCCTCATTCCCTAAACTCTTCCCCTCTATCATAGGAGAGCACTTGAGGGAGGGACACAAGGATGCCTTTCATATTCAGAACCAAATTACTCCCACTCGCGAGAGGAGCATTCTCAGAGGGAGAGACTGGGTCTTCGCCGAGTCCATGACTGTTGGCCAAACAGACCGATAAATAGAGTGCTGCTCGTGATAGAATATTTCCCCAATAACCAAAAGGAACAAGAGAAAGGTAAAGCAGTGGGGGGGGGAGGGGGTGAACAGCGGGTATAAAGCTCTAACCGAGGGTGGAGGCACACACACAATACCTTATCCCGAGTAGAGACCTCGCGCCTAAATTCGAGTGATCACCTATGGCTGACAAAAAGTTCATGCGGCTCAAATTTCGTCCTCAATTCCAGAAGCCCCTCGACCGCTACCAGTACAGTATCATACACCGCTAAACTAAGCTGGCTAGCTATGATAGATTCCAGGATCTGGTTCACATCCATACCCATTGGGCTAAACACTATTAAGGCCTTATTTGGCGCTAGAGGAATGTTATTTTCCCGACTTTTGTGCCAATTTGGCACTGACATTCGGGTTGAATATTTTGCCGCTTTTCACATTGTGTCGTGACAAGTCCAAAGATTAGGATTATCGCAGAGGGCGGTCAAATAGGATGAACGGCGGTCCTAAAGTTTAAGTTTAAGTTACAGGTATCACATGTGATACAAGCACTGATATCGCTTTTTTTGAAATTTCACCCCTCCCCCCCACTTTTCATGGAGACACGATGGACCACATGGTTAGCGTTCAAGTTGCAAAGGATACGGAGGTTCCGTTCATAAAGATATTTGTAGATTGTTCTTATTCATTCTGTCTCCTTCGTCGAGTAGGTTGGCGGTTTCGGGACTTCTGCAATTCCTGCCGGTTCTTTGTCGCTTCCGTCAATTCCAACACCCCCGGGTCATCAACGGCCGGAGGAGATAAGGTGGAAGGGATATCGTATCATAAGGTTGTGTGGGACATGCCCCGCTCCTCGCCTAAAAGGTGTTGCTTCCCCGTATTGAATTTTCCTGCCGCTACAGAATTCATGGGTTGCGCCGCTTAGTGGCAGTATTATTCCAGTGGGTATTTCCAACAGATCGCTTATCATACGGGGAACGTCCAATACACTACCTGCGTATCCAGAATCCCTCTTACTCATTTCTTCACTGGTAGTCCACCGCACTTGATAACTCATACACGTTATTTCCCCCCAATTTTCAAGACAGAACGAGGGAAGAAGAGTTTCGAATAGCTGTCTCACCTTATATTTCCCCAATAGGGAAGATGAAAGTTGGAGAAGTGTGCTTGTAAATGCTGCCGGAAGAACGCTCAGATGGTGCGGTGATGGCGAAGGATAAGTCTAAAGCTAAACCGTTCCCAGAGCGTTTCGCTCGACTCTTCCACGAATCCGGACGATGAATTGGGGCCCGTTGGTTCCACTGTCTTCACGCATAAGTCTGCACGAGCCCGAGACGGCAACATGGACCATCGGGGGGAATGAAATTGATTTTGTGGTTCCCAAGATAATGAGAAAAACGTAATTATCCCTTTTATCAGCCCGTTCCTTGCTTTACCACCCTGCTGGAAAAATAAACTAAAAGAGCCATCTGCAATCATATAAGGAACTCTTTGGACGTGGAAACGAAATCTGCATGCACGGGTTATCCGCACACACCCGGCACGGACGAGTTACTTGGAGGCCGCACCCTGGATTTAGGAGGCAAGAACAAGTGTATCAATATCTATAATACTGGTCCTAACAGATTGTCGCCAATAGACAATGACAGGCCAACTTAGCAAAATAAAGCAAAGATACAAAGAAACCCTCGCACAGTATTAACTCAACATCCTCGCATCTTCATATTCAAGTCATTTATTTGCTAACTACCAAAGCTAAGCTAGTTCATCACCGAACCATAAAGGGAAAGCAAAGCCAACACTAATGCACCAGCACAAACAGACTCTCTCACAGCAACCCTGGCAGGCGAGCCTACCACTTCGCTCAAGCCACTCGGGCTCCGGGTGTTTACGTGAGCGTCAATGATCCGAAAGCACCTTTATCCCCAAAACCGCCTAGTCCAGGGACCCGCAAACCCCCATACCAACCTGTGTTCAATGCAAGGGTAGCCGCCCATGCGCTACTCTGCTACTCTCGCGCCGCAAACGAGCGACCAAAGTTATCTGAGAAAAACAAAATCCTGCTTTTATAATATTATGAAATTAAATTAAAATTTATTCATAATGTTCTTACCGCTACTAATGTAACATCAGTCTCGGCATCTCCATTTCCAACAACCGTACCGGTAACTACACAAAATGGCAGACTTCTCACCACCCGCTATGGTACTGCAGTAGGGGCCAGCCACAACCGGGTCGAAAACACTGCCGCTGCTGCCGCGGTCCCACTTACGCAAGTGCCATTGGTGGCACTATTGCTGCGAGCGATGACCTCCTACACGCATGCTCCGAGCTCCTATCACTTCCGCTCACACAGCGCGAGTTCCTACGCCCGGGTCCGGCCTTCCGCCAACAATGCCTACCCTGAGGTAATGATCCCGACCGCGACATTTGGTCTGGCAGGGGGGCGGGCAACGACGCAGAGAACGCAGACTTCATAAACTTTGCTCCTCCCCCACAGTGTATTTTAGGATGACCACTTTGATCACTTATTCCGCGATTTTCCTCGCAGGAGTGCCATTGAAAGTGAGTGGATACTACGGCATGAACACCCCCGCCACGGATGATCAGTAATAGAAACGGCAGCAGCATAAATATGATAGCACCCTGGCCTGATAAGTCGTATATGAGAGTGAACTTTCCGGACAAGCCCTCCGCCAGGACATGACAGAGATTTGGAGGAATTCGTGGGAGAGCAAGATCCGATTCATCGACTCGCTGTGCTGTTCGGACCCGGAGGAAACGGTCCGTGTAGGGTAGGAAACTTCGACAGGTTCCCTGAAGAAGGGGTGCGGAGGTGACGGCAATCATCCTGCTGTGCAGGAGGGTGAATACGCTATAAAGGAGTTGTGCATCTGGCCCGGAAAACATAAACCTTTTGGTCGAACGGTGGCGGTCGCGGATACATGATGGTAGGGAAGCGTTGCTGAGGTCAATGGAACATTCGACGCGAGCAGGAAGAGACTTGCAGGTTGACTTACTTTAAGGAGTACGGGATGGACTTGAATCGGTTTTGGCAGGTAATCTCAGTCGGGGCGGGCAGTTCTGGGCACTTATGGAACGCACTGCACAAGCTCCCTGCCGGCATAATGGCCAATTGTGGCCGGTGTGCTATGGATTAGTTTCGGGATATGTTGTTGGGTCCAGACAACGTCAGTGGGGGGCCATTGTGGCGGGGGTCAGTCAGCCGCTATGGAAATCCAAAGAGTGTTGACATCAAAATCCATGTATTGACCACTCATAACCCCGGCAGTGTTTTGTTATTGGTGGGACAATATTCTGCTTCCGCAGCCCAGCATGCCGAGAGCAAGAGCGAGAGCATCGCGCCCTAGCTCAGAAGGAGCGGAAATGTGTAAGTAGTCCAACCCAACGGCGACTAATGTCCAGTCCAGTTACGGTGCCGGTAATGCAAACATCTTGTATTGTATTGATTCTTCTCTGCAGGCATTTCTCCGGATTTATTAGTTCAAAATCTCTCCAGGCATTTTTCTCCCTTACTTTTCTCAACGGATATCGGACATTGCGAAGCCTTGCTTCCGTTCGTTCCTATATAAACCCCCTTACATCCCTCGATATGCGCCCTGCTTTCTTCTTATTAGCAACAGGATAAGTAGCGATAGCCCTCCCCTCAATTCCCCATTCCCAATTCCTCATCGAACTCAACCATGAAGTTCTTTTCAGTCCTTCTCGTCACCGCCTTCGCTAGCGCTGTCGCCTCGACTCACACACACCAAACACCCAAAAACCATCTCCAGGTTCGCCACCCAGGTGTCCTCCCCGAGTAACAACCCCCCCCTTTCCAATTTCACGGTTAAAGCTAACACTCCCCGCCCAGCAACAACGACCCAGCTTCTACCGGCCTCGGCGAACAGCTAGAAGGCACCCCCGCCCCCTTTACGATCCCGAACGAAGTGCCAGAACTTCTATCCGGCTCCTGCCCGAAAAAGACCTCGGCTTCTGCGGCAAAGAGAATTCCTGCTGCCCGATGAAGGGGGCATGTTGCCCGATGGGCGCTGGATGTTGCGCGGGGGCCGGATCCGGATGCTTTCCAGACAAAGACGGCAAGACGAGGTGTTGCAACATGGACATGGAGAAGCTCTGCTCGAGCAAAACTTGTATCCCGAAGAATGCCGTCTGCTGCCGTGACGGCAACTATTGCGCCGCCGGAAGTTACTGCGTAAAGGGAGGTTGCTGTCCCACCGGGAATATCTGTAAAGGGAAGACTGGCGGCAAAGCCAGTGGGTACGACCCCCGAGGCGTTGCGCCGGCGAGGTTGAGAGAAGTGTGAGGTGATGGGCGGAAACCTCATGGCTTCGGTGTGCGGGTTTTATAATATGAATATTATTGGCGGGGGGAGTGGTGGTGCGGTATTGGTAATGCAAAGATTTCTGTCGCGACTTCCGAAATGATTTGATAGGTCGGGCGAAATTGAGTAGAAAGGAAACTCCCATGTCTTGAATATTCTCGGACGGCCCCGTGACCTCCACCTGCTTGTTGCTCTTCTCAGAAAAACCAGGCCCAAAGTTGTCCCGATAGTAAATAAATCACCCAAAGGCGACACTTATCTCTTTGAAGTGTCTCGAGAGACAGTCTCCGCGGCACCCATGACGAGACCAGCCTGGCCAGCGACGAACAGGGATCGGCAACAAGTGTAAATATTTCTCTTTTAGCCCGCCAAATACCCCCATTCCCTCACGAGCACGGTACTAGAGTACCAGTACTGCAAGAAACGTATGAGTGCTCGAGTACTCGAGTGCAGTTCGGTGCGGTAACGTATAATACGGTATCATACCAGGCGGTTTTTTTTAAACGTTCAGAAGGGGAAAAATAACAAGTGATCCGGCCACGGAATAGCCGATACCCACGCCCATACCCTATTCTCCGGAACCAGCCGTATCCCACTCATTGCATGAGGCAACACAAATTCCGATTCCTTTTAAAAAACAAAAAAATGACTATCTTGAAGGCGGGTTCTAATCATCCAGTCAGATCATACCTTCCTGTCCCAATACCCACCTCCTAGCAACAACAGGTTGTCTTGGACCGCTGGGTGGAATAGGGGGAAGGGAACTTAACAGCAATGTATGACTTTTCCTATTTAATACAAAACAGAAGTTTCTGTGGGATCTACAGCTTTTTACTAGCTAGTAGTTAGGCTAAAGGTTTTAAACCAGCAATAAAAAACTGCAACTTTCTAGTAATACCACATAATGTTACTGTCATCAAACTTACCCTATATAATAATATTTTTATTCTAGTATTATATTATAAACAATATATTGGTATAAAGTTAGTTCTAAGCCTTAGATTTATAATTATATTTTTGATTTTAGATCTTAATTGTCAGCTTTCATACTATAGAGCCTAACACTCCTGGCTATCATATCTATATAAGGTAGTCTTTTATAATATGTATATATGTTTTGGTAATATTGTACTACTTACAGTAGATAATATAGTTTTCTTTATTAGTTATATTTGGGTTTACTTTATTTGGAATAACTTGCACTTGCTTGTATGTATTTCTCACTAGCCTACTTAGGTGTATTATATACATAATTATGATTGATTAGTTATTTGATTTGTTAGGATTTATATTTCAGGTATTTATAGAATAGAACAGTCATATATTTCTAGTAAGGAGAAGGTTTAGACTTTCCCTATGATAAATAGAAAGACTAGACTTTAGAGAGATGCTCTAAGAAGAATATACTTGATTAAATAGTGATCTTATTATGCTTCTTCTTCTATACTCTTATATATCACCTACTCTCTATTCTTCTCTTCTTGAGTATACTCTTATCTTCCTTTATCTCCAGCAACAGTAAAACAACTACTGTACTCTATTATAATACAACTTGCAGAGACTACTGCTTGTTACACCTTCTCCCACCTTTTTTCTTTTTCTTATTAATGTTATAATATCAACTATCTATATCATATGAGCATGGTTTTTTAGAAATCTATATATTGGCCTTTAACACCAAAATATTTATTTCAGTATAGCTATGTAGATAGCCCTCTAGAACATATTCCTGATAGCTCAGAAAATATTTTTGAGCTTCTAATGATCTCTGTAGCCTGTTTTATGTACAAAAATGTAAAATATCTCAAAAATGATTTTTTTTCATAGAGAAATACTAGAGCTTTCTGGCTATCTATAGAGCTTGGTTTCAAATCAATAGGTCATATGGGTATGGTATTATTAGTAGTTCAAGTGAAAATAGTTTTTTGTTGAATCATGTTGCATGAAGGACACCATAAATCCTCATAAAATAAGTAACAAATTTAATACTAGAAAACCTATAGTCAATAACTTATAGTATCACAATTAAGTATATAGGACTCAGTCATCATGGTATTACTCTCCATACCTAACTACTATTAGGTTTAATCTTAGTATTCAATATTGCCTATGGTTCCAGACAACTTAAGTGTGCACCTTATTATTTGGAATAGGGAACAGCTTGGCATTTAGTCACTAATTCACTAAGTATATTTAAGTTCAATCCTCTAACCCAGCATATGTATTTTTCATATGTTTAAGATTTATATAGGCAGTAAATTGACAGAGGTCTCCATTGCTCAGAATCAGATTTTCTTATTTTTTAGCCAGTGGTGTGCCTTATTTTTACAAAGATTACCCTCCCTAATACTACATGTGACTTGGCAATTACTGAAATAACTCTAACTTGACAAGGGATTGAACATAGATACATAGTTTTATTTGCCAAGCCATCCCCTATTCCAAATAATGAGGTGCACACTTAAGATGTCCAGAACCATACCTTTTACTTTGGTCAGGTTGAAAAAAGACATTAAAATCTTATCAATTAGAGAGAGAACTAAACTGCAAAAATGGAGAAAAGATTAATGAGTAATTTAGAACATAAAGTGGAATCAGAGTTAAATAGCTATAGTGAAGATAGTATATATACAGAATGGGATTCTGACTTCAAGTATGATAAGTGCAATAATGAAACTACTAGTAAGGTTTTCTAACAACTACAGCTTAAATATAATAATGAAAGAGAACTAATAGTAAACAGATAAATTTGATCACTCAAGCAAAGATGACTTTGAAAAGACAAGTAAAAAAATCAGAGAAAGCATGCTGGAAATGTAGGATCCAAGAACAAACATAGTAGAAAAACTATATAAATAATATATTATCGCATATTTTAAACTATAGATATATACTTTATATAGTAAATAAATTTTTAACCAAATTACTTTATTTTTAAACTTTTTTATTATAGAAGAGAAGTGATTCTACTATAGAGAAAAAGAAAAAAGTATTTATCTTAAGATTGATTTTCTCTAGTTGGTACCCTTCAAACCTGTTTTCCCAGTAACAACCAAAAATGCCTATGTGTAGGTTTCAACAAAACTACACTTATATAATATACAGTAATAGTATAAACTTTTAGTTCCATACTATATTGTATCTCCTAATACCTCATATTAGTAGCTCTATCAAAAGTACTCCCCTGAATCTGTTTCTCCTAGCACCAAGTATCCAGGCCTTCATATATAGTCTTAATCTTATAGTAGAGATTTTGAAAATAATTGAAGTATTAAGAATATATTTATATAAATTATAAGTACTTGCTACTGTCTTACCATATTAGAAGTACATACTTTCTTGATATTGCTTGGTATATTAAATATGTCTTGGCATGTTTGGTCACATGACTGATTATTTGGAAAGAGTTTGTTTTATATAATATAATAGATAGGTAGTAAAAAAACAATAAATAGTTGAATGATAAACTAACTGATCTGTAAAATCCTTGTCTTTATATAGAACTCTTTCTTAAATCCTAACCCTGATGGGTTACAACTATGACTTATATAAAATCTATATTACATATATAAAGCCACTACCCAAAAGTCTTGGTAATCATGTGAGTTCACTTATTACACAATAGGTCTATCTCGCAATGATGTGCAGCAATCACTCAGATACAATGCACAAGAAAACAAAATAGTTATAGTATATATATTCTAGAAGTTCTAATAATGTGTATACTGCCCCTTTGCATCAATCACAGCTTGAACTCTGTTAGGCATAGATCTCCACAGCCTTTCAAAAAACACCGGTGGGATAGTTTCCCACACCTTTGAAAGAACCTCTGCCAGCCACTACCTAACCTTCTGTATGCTACTCTGAGTACTTCCTATATCAGGATACCAACTGTATAGGTATTATTTAAGGTCAAGCCACACATGCTCAATAGGGTTGAGATCTGGTAAACAGGAAGGGTGCTCTTCTAATTGGACATTGTTGGCATCACATCATTCTTGGATAATAGTAGCAGTATGAAGCGGACAATTGTCTTGCTGAAATACAGGATTGCCAATGGTGTCATGAACTCACTCCAAAACAGGTATTAAACATGACTCTAAAAGTCACAAATAGACCCACCAATCGACTAATGGCATAATAAGTGGCACAAAGGTATCTCGATTACAACTACAAAAACAGCCCCACACAATCAGAGTGCCCTCCTTTCCCTTCCCTACTAGTTGCACACATTCTGGAAGCCACTGCTCATCTTGGTATCTGAAGACCCACTGCTGCTGTAGATTTCATCCTCACTCCACTGAGTACTCCTCATTCCAGATAATAGCTTCAAAGTCCTTATTGGTCTAATTTCGCTGAGCGGCTACCTATTTCAATCTCTTTCAGGCATGTTCTGGGCTCAATTTAGCTCTCTTTGTTGCTAACTACTTGTGTACCCCTACCTTCTACAGTACTCTATCAAGTGTATGAAGTGAAACATGAGGAGCACACTTGCTGCACAACTCTTGCTGAGTCCAATCCCAATGTTTCTGTGCTTTATACGATATCGCTCCACAATCATGCTCATTTAGCTTTCTTGAATGACCAAAATGTGGTAAATTGTTTATTGTTCCTGTTTCTAGGGCTCAGACTAAGAAATTTTGCACAGTTGATCAGGGCCGGCCAACCAGTTGTGCTACTACTAAAATCTGCTGGAATACTCAGTAGAAGGCAATTATCATACCTTTTTCGGTGTTGGTCATCTTACGGTAACTTGTTTTGGTCTTCGCTTTCTTCACTGTCTTGGGTGGCATGACCACTCAGTATTTGGTAGTGGTACTGTACTTTCTGAGCAATTACTAGCATAATATTCACGGTCGCATACGATGGTTGTTGCTCCACTGGGCTGCTTACTAAGCCATCACTAAGACTTTTAGGTAGTGGCTTTATATACAAATTATTTGTACTGCTTACTAAATCTGTAACCGGTACGGGTTACGAGGATTTTATGTTTGGTTTCACAGTATTGTTTGATACTTGTAACGTTTTGTGTGCTATCGCTTGATACACACATTGTTTTATGTTTGGTTTCATAGTATCGTTTGATACTTGTAATGTTTCGTGTGCTATCGGTTGATACACACAACGTTTTATGTTTGGTTTCATGGTATCTTTTGATACTTGTATTGTTTCGTGTGCTATCGGTTGATATACACAATGTTTTGCAATATCGCTCATACTGGAGATAAGCGATATGCTGTATTTAAAGACTGCTGATTCCCGCGATGGAAACAGTAGACTTCGACAGACAGTATTCTTAAATATACTTGGTTGAACGGTTACTTTTTTGATCTCCTATTACACCCCGTTTGAAGCCACCTTTAGCAAGCAGCGCTCGCTTTGTGTTGATCACAAAGCCATCTGCTCCTATCGTACCGCTACGTGACTAGGGCCTGGCCCGAACACGTTACATTTTTTTAACC
>PYWC01000026.1:666819-683682 GCA_003182015.1 Tuber magnatum | reverse complement strand
CCTCTTCCTTTTTTCAAATTCTTCAATACTCCCATGTTGTCCAATGCTAGTATCATCTTTTTTTCCTTTCTTCCTTCCATCTCCTTAATTACTTGCAAATTCTTTCTCACTCCTTCCATTTCTCCCTCATATACCGTCCATCCGTGTCCCAAATTTTCACTCCATTTTTCTCTGCACCTCACTTCTATCCATACTCCCCCTCCTACTCCTATCCTTCCTCTATATCCACTCGCATCACTCACTCCCACTATCCAATTTCTTTCTCTTTCTTCCCTTTCCTCCTCCCATCTTTTTATTCCCTCCTCTTTTCTCCCGCTTATGTTTACCTTCCATCTTATTTTTCCCATCCTTTCACTTTCTACCTTCCACCTTTCCCCTTCCAACTTGTTTTCTTTTAATTCTCTCAATATCCTTCCTATTATTCCCCCTTCATATACTCCCCCTGGTTCCTCTATCTTCTCTTTTACCTCTTCTGCCAATTTCCCATTCTCTTTTCCCCTTGCCAATCTGTACCCCCATCTCGCTACTTTCTTCTCCAACTCCCATTCTACCCTTTTCATTCCCATTTCTCCCAACATCACATCCACTGGCATCGTTCTTACTGCTTCCAAAATCTTTCTCAGCCCTCTGTTTATCCACACCTGCAATATCTTCCTCATTTCCACCTGTCCATCCCAAAACGTCTCCATCCCGTACATCAATGTCTGCAGCACCACTATTCTAAACACATTCCTCAACACCCCCACTCTTGGTCCTCTTCCTCCGTTCCCAATAATTTCAACATCATCCGCCATCTTCCCTCTGCCAATCTTATTCTATTCCTCACATGTTCCCTCCATCCTCTATTATTCTGAAACCACACTCCCAACACTCTCACTACCGTCTTCAACCTTATCTCCTCTCCTAACCATTCTATCCCTCCCTCCCACTCTTTCCTATCCTTTCCCATCCACATCGCCTCCAGTTTCATTGTCTGCACGTCTACCTCCCATTTCTCCAACCCTCTCCTTAATCCCCTTTCTATTTTCCTCATTCTCTCCTCCACCTCTTTTCTATTCCCAACTCCTATCATAAAATCCACATCATCTACTACCGCCACCATTTTCATGCCCTCCACCTCCTCCTTTCTCACTTCTTCCATTACTCCGCCCAATATCATCATAAATAATACTGGACTCAACGGCGACCCCTGCACCGTTCCCCCTTTCACTTTGATCCACCCTCTCCCCTTTCTCTTTCCCAGTTTCACTTTCACCTCCCTTTCTCTCAGAAAAGAGCTAACCCACTTCCTTAGGTATCTTTCCACGCCCAATCCTTCCAGCCTCTCCTCCATCTTCTACACCCCTACATTCTCATACCCCCCTTTTACATCCATACACAGCAATAACCCCTCCTTTCCTTCCTTTTCCCACTGTCTATACAGCTTTTCCACAGCATCCATACTGCTCCTCCTTCTTCTCGCCCCAAATTGTTCCTCTCCCATACCTCTTTTCCCCCATTTCTCCAGCCTTCTACCCACTATCCTTTCCAACACCTTTCCCCATACATCCAGTAAATTTATCACCCTGTAACTCTCCTGTTTCCCATATTCCTCCTTTCTTGGTTTCCTCATCACTACCCCTAGTGCCCTCCTAAACTGTTTCAGCACGTACCCTATCTCCTAACTCCATTTCAACACCCCTGTTATCACCTTTCCTCCTTTCCCTTCCTCCCAAATTTCCTTCCATACTTTCTCCCCTATTTCATCCTCTCCTGCCGCTTTTCTGTTTCCCTGTTTCTTGAGACACTCTTCCACCTCCTCTTCTTCTAGTTCCACCCTTTCCCAAAACCCTTCTCATTCCTACTCTCTTCCCTCCCTTTTTCCCAAACTCCTTATTATTTCTCTTCTCTTTTCCTCCTCTCCTACTACCCGCTTTCCCTCTTCCCCCTCAATTTCCGGCAAATTCTGCACGAAGTCCCTGTCCTCTTTTACCCATTTGAAACTATCATTTACCCCCATTTCTCCCCAAAATCTTTCCCAATGATCTCCCTTCGCCGTCTTTACCTTTCTTCCCAGCTCTCTTTTTCCTCTCCTTACCTTCTCTTCTCCTTCCTTTCCCCCCTTTGTCCTCTATTCCTTCAGTCTCTCCTTTCCTCTTCTATATTTCTCTTCTATTTCTTCATTCCACCATTTCTTGTTTTTCCATTTCCACTTTCNCTTCGACTGACAGTATTCTTAATATACTTGGTTGAACGGTTACTTCTTTGATCTCCTATTACACCCCGTTCGAAGCCTCCTTTAGCACGCAGCGCTCGCTTCTTGTGGATCAAGAAGCCATCTGCTCCTATCGTACCACCTCGTGACTAGGGCCTAGCCCAAACACGTTACAGATGCGGTGAGCTGATGCTCCATCCTCCATCACCACAAGTGTTGTCCTTCTCTTCAGGCTTTCACAATACCAATAAGGCTAGAGGACAGGGGTGAGGACATGGTTAATATAACTATTTGCAGTTATTGTTCCCCAGTCCTCCCGATTCCAAACTACCAGAGGGGTTTTATTGCCCTCAACTATTCCTCCCCAAATCATAATTGTATTTGATTTGAGGAACTTGGAAACAATACAATCCTTGTCAGATTCTTCTCCTGGGTGCTAGGTGACCCAGGTTCTGCCATGGGATCCAGACAGTCAGAAGTAACACTCATCTGTCCAAATCATCCGGTGCCAATCCTCCCTTGTCCAGTACTAATATAGGACGGCAAATGCCAGGCATTCCCTCTTGTGCTACTCTTCAAGAAAGGGTTTTTTCCTTGCAACCCAACAAGAATAACCTTTGAGTGAGAAGGCCTTTCGAATTGTCTTCTCACTCCCTTGAACTCCACAGAGCTCAGCGATCTCCATTAGGGGCATCCGGTGATGGGCAGATGACATTGTTCCAGTAGCAACAAGCCGACAGCATGTGGGAGTATCAATTGAGAAATATTGACCCTTTCATTTTTTTGGTATTGCTGGAGCCTTGGAGATATCATAAACGGTAGTGAGGCCAAGCTTTTGGTCCTCAGCAATCCACTAGTATGTCCATCCAGCCTGAAATTGCAAAGTCTGCACATAGCAGTGCTTCTTATGTGACATATCAGCAGGCATCTAAACATTGGTAAGTATAGCTATCTTCACACTTCTATGATACTCACCTGTTTTTATATATATATATATTATTTTCATGTTAAAAATTGACTCTTGGAACGAATAGGAAGGTGTTTACCAGCTGGAATAGCAATCATTGTAGCCTCGGCAGTACTTTTATCACCAAGTACACGGGCCTCTCAGCTATGTACATGGACCTCTCAGCTACGTCTTAGCCCCCTGAAGTATCCCTGAATTATTCCCTGAATTATCCCTGTTTTCTGTCTAAATTTTCGGGTATTCTTTTTTTTTTTTTTAANTCTATCGTACCGCTACGTGACTAGGGCCCAGCCCGAACACGTTACAAGAGATAAAGGATAGTCAAATGATAGATATTTCTAAAACAGAAGTAGAAAACTACTCTAAGGATCTAAATTTTTAATATAATTAGTAGTCAAGTAATAATAAAATGTATATTGACTAACCAACATGAAAATCACTTGATGAAACATATTTTAATTTAATCACTCTATATGATATTCAATTATTCAAGCTTTTATGGTACTTTGTCTAATAAGTCTATCCTCTATAACTTATATGCTTAGTAGAATAGGTTATATATCCATATTACAATCTTAAATACCAAATCTGAAGTAGGGTTAGATAGAATTAAAAGGCTTAATATTTGTAACCAGTATGGGTCCTAGGTTAGGTTTTAGGTTTGGTTTCACAGTATTGTTTGATACTTGAATTGTTTTGTGTGCTATCAGTTGATACACACAATGTTTTATATTTGGTTTCACAGTATCATTTGATACTTGTATTGTTTCATGTGCTATCATTCGATATACACAATGTTTTATATTTAGTTTCACAGTATTGTTTGATACTTGTATTGTTTCGTATGCTATCAGTTGATACACAGTATGTTTTGGAATATCACTCATACTGAATATAAGCAATATGCTGTATTTAAAGACCGCTGATTTCCACGATGCAAATAGCAGACTTCGACAGACAGTATTCTAAATATACTTGATTGAATGGTTACTTCTTTGATCTCCTATTACACCCCCTCAAAGCCTCCTTTAGTAACCAGCTCTTACTTCTTATTGATCAAAAAGCCATCTGCTCCTATTGTACTGCTACGTAACTAGGGCCCGGCTCGAACACATTACAATATTTCCATTACAAGTACTATTCTAGTTGTTACAGTACTAATACTTGTACAGAGTATGGAAAAAAGTAATATGGTACTCATATAATACAAATTTCCTATATATCAATAATATCAACAATGTATCATACTGCCTTTTGACAACAACATTTAATAAATAAAATAAGTAAAAGGGATGAAATAAAATAATCCTCAATATTCCATAGAGATGAAATGGAAATAAAATTATAAATCAATAATAAGTTTGATACCCTTTTCTTATAATAACCTCTCTAACCCACTTTAACATACTTTTGTAAAGATCTATAAACCTTCTATTAAGAATAGCTTTTTAGGCTTCCTCTACAGCTCTGATTAGCTCTTTTCTACTTGAAACTCTTGTATTCCTTCTTCCTAAATACATCTTTACATCTCCCCAGATATGTTCAATCAAGTTCAAGTCTAGAGGCTATTGTGGCCAGAGCAATATATCTACCTTATTTTTCTTCCTACACCCTGTAGAAAATCTGTAATTAAATTGATAGTTAATTATATTCTTAATTAAGTAGTACTATAATAAAAAAATAGAAAATAAAATAATTATAAGTTATAAAAAAGGAGATATAACCTTCTCTTTATACTCAAGTATACCATCTTTAACAACTCTAGTCTAACCAAATTTCTTATGATACTCATGCCAAAATAAAATTAAAACTGGATCTAGTATATACTTAGTATACTTATAAGAATCTACCTTAATCTTTCCTGACACTACTACTAACTTTGACCTCAAATTCCCACCAAAAACTCTCTATGCTATAACTGTATCCCATCTTAACTCCTATATCTCTACAAGATAATCCTGATTATACTTCTCAGACATTTCTCTTATTACTTGTCCTCTCTGCCGAAATCTAGCTGTAGCGAAAGAAGTCTCATCTGTCTAGATAATTCTATGCCACTCTCTCAATTTCTAAGTTCTTTTTCTTATATACCAACCAAATCTAATTGATATATTTTTAGAATGCAATTCCTATTTATAACATCTTTTAATTTTGTAAAACTTAAATCTTAATTGGAATACTTACTTCTTGTAAGACATTCTTTTATTTAAATTAATACCCCTAGCTGTCTTTCTAATTGTACTAGCTGAAGTATCCAATCCCATTTCTTCTTTAATATTCTCCCAGAACTGTCTTTGCTTTCTTTTATTTTCTTTAATCTAAGACTTCAGATTAAGTAGATTGGACTCCTGGAAGATAGAAGGTATTCCTGTATGCTGGTGGTTAAGAGGTCTTTCTATTTCCTGATAGTGTTGATAGATTCAAGCCTAGGTACTATAATAAATTTTGAGACCTATTTCACTCTCCAGTTTAGCAGCTATCTTTCTGAAAGACTATTGTGCAATTTCCCAAAGAGCAATAATATGGATCCTGTCATCCTAGATAGTTACTCTCTTAGAGTATTGGTTCTTATTCATCAGTAATCATTGTTGTTCAAGATTTGATAGATTTATCACTAAATTATTTTATTTCTTATTATCTGAATTACAAATACATTTTTATTTAATTAGATTACTTACACTGACTGCTGTAGGTTCCCTTTACCCATATATTGCTCTCTGAGAAGAATTTGAGTAGCTGTTGGGGATGGGCCTGTATCACAATGTGGGAATTGGGAACTGGGAACAAAGGTATGATTATGTGAGAAGGCATTGCGATTGTGTTGTACTACTTCCTTCCTCTCCCTTGTACTAGTACACGTCTTAGGCAAAAAGTACCCAAAAATGAGGGGGTGGTAAATACCACTTAGGGGTAGGGTGAGACAATGAAATCCAGGGGTGCCAAATTGGCAATTCTGAACATCAACAGAGTAGTTTACAAGATAGGAAATGCATATTGTAGCGCGAGATTTCAATATATACACTATTAAAAAAATAAAATAAAAAGATATGGTAGACTACCAGTGTGTATGACTACCATTGGCTTCAATAACAGCAGCAATTCTCTCTGACATTGAGTCCACCAATTCCAAGACCTCAAACTCTGGGATATTCTGCCATTCCTCTATAATCACATCAATCATTCCTTGCTGGCCGGTGGGATGGGGGTGTTGCTTGTTTAGCATACTTTTTAGGATATGCCAAATATTCTCAATGGGGTTGAGATCCAGTGATTTTGCTGGCCAATCAATTTTCGGCATATGGTATGCCTCCCAAATAGTGGCCATATAATGGATGCTGTAACCGGTATGGGTACTAGGTTGTTTTGTGTTTGGTTTCACAGTATCGTTTGATACTTGTATTGTTTCGTGTGGTATTGGTTGATACATACATTGTTTTATGTTTGGTTTCACAGTATCATTTGATACTTGTATTGTTTCGTGTGGTATCGGTTGATACACACATTGTTTTGCAATATCGCTCANGTCCTCTATTCCTTCAGTCTCTCCTTTCCTCTTCTATATTTCTCTTCTATTTCTTCATTCCACCATTTCTTGTTTTTCCATTTCCACTTTCTCCTCTCCCTGCATTCTTCAATCTTCCCTTTAATCCATCCTTCCACCTCCTCGATCAATTTCTCCAATTCCTCCCTATTTCTCTGTTTCTCCACCCTCTCTTCCCATCCCTTCCATTTTTCCGTTATCTTCAATTCTGCCTTAAACCTTTCCCAGTCTACTCTTTCTTTCTTCTCTTCTTCCTTCTCCACCCTCTATCTGCATACCCTCACCTCCATCTCTATTGGCTTATGATCTAACCCTATTATCTCTTCTCTTACTTTTCCTTCTACCTCCAATGTCCCTCCCCATACTCCTATATCTAGCATATTGCTCCTTTCTCCCTCCTTTAGATTGATTCTCGTTATTTCCCCCCTTGGTGTACCCAGCCTATATCCCATCCCATCCATCCATTCCACTACCTTTTTTCCCTCATAATTTTCTTTTACTCCATCTCCTCCCCATCTTTCGTGTATTGCGTTCGCATCCCCCATCACCACCACATTTCCCTCTCTTTTCACCCATTGGTACCTTCCATGTTTTCCCGCCCCCATATACATATTCCATATTTCCAACCTTCTTGTGCCTCCTACATCCAACTCAATTCCAATCTTGTCCTGTCTCCTCTCTAAAATCCTACTCTTCTCTTTCCATATCCTGCTCAAATATGTCGCCACCACACTTCCTTTCTCTTTTCTGATTCCTCCCCCTATTCCTGCAATCGTTTCATATCCCTCCAACCCATACACTTCCTCTTTTCCTATTGTCGCCACTTCTCGTACCAAAATCACATCCACCTCCTTGCATTCCGTTCCCAATAAAAATAACCCATCTCTTGCTCCCCTCACATTTCCTGACACCACTCTCACCCCCTCTCCTCGTTCCTCTCCTTTCGCCATCTAATCCAAATTCCTTAGTCTTGCCATTTCTGCCTTTACCGCCAGGCAGTTATTCTCTCTCACTTCCCTCACTATGTGTGGTCCCTTGCACATCGCACATCTCCTGTAATATATACATGCTGCTCTCTGTATCTTGCATCTATCACACCTGTGTTGCCAACTCGTGTGTCCCCTTACCCCACAAATACCACACACTCCCTCCTTTTTTCCACAATTCCACCAACTATGTTCTACCACTGCCCATTTCGTGCACCATTGTATCTCCCTCTGATCCACAAATCTCTTTACTTCCTTCTTTGTTCCTTGCCATGTTTTTCCCTTTTCCAACATCTCCTGTCTTTCGCTTTCCTGTGCTACGAGAAACACCACTCCCACCATCCTTATTTCCATACTTCTCGCTCTCTCCGGTGTACATAATCATGTAACCTCCTTCATCAATCTGGTGTCGTTCTCCCACTCTATCCCCTCTCTCACCTCCTTAAGTTTCCCTCGCCATTCGTAAACATCAATTCCCGGTAATACCAACCCCGCCCACTGGTCTACCCTCTTTGTTTCCTTCACTTTCCCTCTCATAACCTTCTGCCATCCCTCCGTTCCTACTTCTTCTAGCGTCCTCAAATCCTCCTTCTCCCTCACCGTAATCTTTAACCTCAAACCTCTTTTTTCTACCTTCTCAATTGTTCCCTCTTCCAGTTCCAATTCCTCCTCCAAATCCTTTATCCCACATTCTCCCTCCATATCCTTCTGCGAATCCATTACCACTTCAAAGCATTTTCCCATTCTTTTCTTCCTTTCCATTCTCATCGCCTTTTCTCTCTCTCTCTCTCTCCTTTCGCTCCTCCCTTATCCTTTTTTCCTCCTTTCCCTCTTCTCTTCCTTCCTTCAGTACTTCCCCGCATGTTCTTCCTCCTTCCACCGGTACCACCTTATCCAACCCTTTACCCTTTTCTTTTCCTATTCCTTTTACCAATTCTTCCAGCCCTCCTAGTCCTCCCGTCCTGCTCCGTACCTCCAGATCCAACTTGTATGCTCTCGCTTCCACTTCCCCTATCCCAAACATATCTCTTATATTTCCCACTGTTTTCCTCCAATTTTCAAAATCCTTCCTGATTTTGTATGCCTGTCCTGCCATCAGCCCTCCTTTGATTCCTCTCCCCTGTATTTCCTCCTTTCTCTTTTTCCTCTCCTCCCTTTCCTTGCCCCATTTTTCCTTCTCATCTCTTCTCTTCCAAACCTCCATCCTCCAACATTCCTCTTTTGACTTCTCCTCTTCCCTTTTTTACCTTTTTCCTCCTTCCCCTGCATGCTTGCTATCTCCTATCCCTGTATTCCCTGTGTTTTTCCCCTCTCCCAGTTCTATTGCTTCATTCTTTTTTTCCCCACCAATCCCCTCGCTTGTATTTCCCACACCTCTTTTCTCCTCCAATCCCTTTCCTTTCCCCCCCCCCTTCTTCTCCTCTCCTCCATTCCCACCCTTTTCCCCCCCACCACCTCCTTTTTTATTCTCCTCCAATCCCCTCTCGCCACCTTTCCCTTTTTCCCCTCCCTCTTCTTTTTTTCTTGGTCTTTCCCCCTCCCCCCCCTTTGACCTTTTTCCCGCCAACATTGTCCAGGGAAGCACCTACCCTAAAGACTTCTCTCTGCCATCGACATATTCTGTGTAGGTCCTCCTATTGGTTCTTCGCGTTATCGTGATCGATCTTTGTTGTTGCTATTTCAATCGTCCGGAAAATAGCGGTCGTCGTGCTTGATTTTTCGGGTACTTCTTGCCTGGGACTAGTACAGCCAAAATTCCCAGTGAAACATACGCTCCCTTTGTCTCTTGGGCAACCTCCCCTCCCCACCCTTGCCCGTTGCTCTCGAGTAACACCGTAATCTCCATTGAAGTAAAGCCTCGTTTCACAAAGGCCCTCCCCTCGTGCACAAGTGACGGGTGAGAAGCCCAAACTTTTTTTTTGGCCTATTCGTCCACAAAATACGATTTCCAGCTCTTGGACTGTACCACGGTAGTACAGTACTAGGGTACGAGGGTAAGTCGAGCCCGGTGCCACGAAATGTCCGGGTTTATTTCCTATTCTGGGGTGGGCCCGACTTTTTTCCTCCATACAAAAAAAAGCCACAAAACGGGTTTGTATGGGCAAAAACCGTAGTTACCATATATGGGGTGGGCCCGACTTATGTCAACCCCCGAGTACTGGTACAGTGGCGTTCTCAGGGGCTCTGCCGGTATGTGTATCCCACCCGCAGTGCTGATAGGAAGGAAGAATCCTGGAGTTTTGGAAAGACCACTTACCCCCTCTCAAATCTCTTGAGCGACGTGATCTATACTTGAAACTCGATACTCGCCAGATGTGGATGAGATTGAAACTCGTACGGTACGGTACTGTACCACGTGAGGCTGACAGGCGCTCTAGCACCAGGCCAAGATCCAAAGAACCTGTTGGGCGCATCAGGTTTCCAGGACTGCAGGTTGGGATTTGCGTAAAGAGATCTGGTATGCAATGGGCTCTATTTGTAGATTATCGGAATGTCACTGCTGATCCGGCACCGTATACCGTTTGGCCAGGCATTCGGGGCATTACAGAGATACCGTACCGGTATGCCAACTCCGGGCCGCTTACATACGGTATCCAGCGGTACATCTCGAAAGTACTAGTACGAGTACTTCACCGTACGAGTACAGTGCCAACGGCGCACCCCATGGCAAGAGCCGAGGAGTCGGCCGGAGCGCGGGAATCAGGAGCTCATACGGGATAGGGAGGTATCATATCCGGATGGTTGAGATTCGGGTACCCGCTTGGGCGTAATGGTGGATCGAGGCGTTCTTTGAACTTGGGCTGTAAATTTTGTGATCGTGAAGGTGCAAACAGGATGTATGTGATAAGAAATATTATGGTACAAGTGCAAGTATGATATGATATGAGTGTTTGGCACCGGCACGATATGAAATGTGGGGAAAATCAAGTAGGAAAGTTTGTATGATGGTTGTGTTTTTTTAATTTTCCAGTCTTGTGCATCACATATTATCGCGTGGGCAATATACGGTATGACATTCTTTTAGCCATGCCAAATACCCCCCAATATATCATACTATCCTAGTTCCATGGAGAAATTTATGCCATAAAACCTACCTTATGGCATAAAAGTTGCATGTTGAACCGGGCCTGTATCTTTCTTAAAAAATACAAAAAAACATCGTATCATACAAACAACCTTTATTCCTTCGGCGGAAGGTTCGGCCGCAGTATTATACTTGTATGATACCCCCCTCTCCCGAGCTGAATCGAAGCATACGGTAGCATATGCACCCACAATATCACCTGCCTAACACAGAATGACAAGAGGAATGATATGATACTGTAATGGGGTCGGAGGGAGCCTGGTCGGGAGCCTCGACGGACAGCCCTACCGCACCCAATGTTGGCTCGAATTGCGCTGAGACACTCACGCAAAATTGAGTTGAAATTGGTTGGTGACATCACCCCATCACTCACCGCCCAATTACTCGAGTACCGTAAATCCTTTCGCACTCAAGTAGAAAGTGCCTGCCAATTAAAGTGGGTCACGAGTTCTTCACGTTACACCCCGACAAAAAGAAAAACTGGCTCGGCATATTTTTGGAAACAATCGCTTCGGGCTCATTCTCGTGCCTTAGGTTGAATGGCTTTTCTGTCATGAGCAAGACATGACACATCACAATTTTGTGGAAATGGAGGTTTCTACACACGACAGGGTTAACGGGTCATCGTGTTTGTGTACCCGTAAGTTTACCGCCGCAACCAGACTCACCATTACCTGTTACTTGAGCCCCAGATACTCGGACCATGTACTGTACTCGGGGGTGAGGGTATTTCGGGCGCTGTTACACGAATCCTGTTTCCCAGCGAGTTACTCGAGAAATCGCCTCTTCTCCTTTCGGAAGTGCACCCGACTTTTTTCTGCCACCAAAAATTTCTCACTTGCTATCACTCGAATTTCCGAATCCGGGTTAGTCTTCATACGAATTTCACACCTACTGATGGGGGTGCGCCCGACTTTTGTCAACCCCCTAGTACTACAAGTACGAGTATGCTACCGGTACTGTTGGAATCCCAAACTTCCCATTTCTGTGGAAAGGGGCGCCAAAAAAGCACCAAGAGGTGCGCCCTTCAGCCCCCCTGAAAGACGTGGAAGAAGAAAAAAACAAATAATCTCAGACCTTACGCTAGGAGGTAACAAACGACGTGGCGCATGGTTCGATTATTTGGGTACGGTGGATAGTGTCTAAAGGTGGGTCCTCCGGTGGAACAGCAATTCCGTGGCAACCGATTGGAATTGAGCCAAGAATTGCCAAGACCTGATGAGTAAGGTGAAATGATACACTTTGGGGAAATGAATGAAAGTAGTGAATAGGCAGAATTAAATACCGTATTATTTGGTTAAACTGGGAATCGCGCTAGTGCTCGAAGATCAACATGTGGCGCAATAATAGGGGGTGGCAATTTAAGTGAATATCAAAGCTTGGCCGAGTGATAGTTTATGATGGTGTGCAAAGCAGTGGGGGTTTTGTTTTTGGAGCCGGCTAGAGTAGGAAATGGCTTTGAATATAGTGAAGCTGACTCGGACTCGTTCTTTACAGTTCTCACAAAGCTCAATTTTGATCTATGAACTCTACCACATCACAATCATCATCATTTACATCTACAGACGAAACCCTCAGTCCCTCTCCCTCCTCCAACCCACTCTCCTTGTTTCTCCTCCAGTCTCCAATATGTAATAATGAGGAATCTATCCCTTTGATAGATAGCTCATTATCACAAGATCCATCTACCAGAAGCGTAAGTCCTAATTTGCAAAATGTAGTGACAATTAACTCTTGATATACTTGGATGAATTACTTCCATACCTGCCCAACAGCAACCATTACGAGTACTTGCCTCTCTGCAATAGCGGAAGTGTCCGATTGCCATAGCTTGCGTAGGTTAATCCTGTGCTGTGCTTTGTAGTCGTCCAGCAAATCACCTAAAATATCATGGAGAATATTTTTAAATAGTTTGTTTATTGAAACGTCCAGGGGTTGTACTAGTCCAGTACATCCTGGCGGAATCATTGATGGGACAATATTATTTGATCATAGTGTTGCCAATACCTCATCAGTAGAGTGGAATTTGGCAACATCAAGAGCAAGTAATCATGGACCAGGAGGAAAGGCAGGAACCAGGAACTCCGTAATCCACTCTTCTAGCAATCGCGTATTTGGATAAGCTGATTCATTCCACCTTACAGAAACACGTGAATCACATCTTGCCATCTCCTCCTCATGGTTTCTTTTAAAATGGTGACTGCATCGCCCTTCATACTTTTCTTTCCCTCTAAATATTATTAAAGGCTATATCCTTGACTTCCCACTCCCAAATACTGCTAACAAAGGGGTCGCCTGCCTTTTGTCCCAGCCGCTATTACTAGCTTTAACCTGGACAAGGTGGCTGCCCTTATCAGCATATGTCTGGCCATTGAGGTATTCAAATGGAAGCGCTGTTTTGTCGAAGTTGCAAAAACTATCTAGCAGATACTGGCCAACAACTGCTTCTCCATCAGAAGACCCAGCCCTAATCTGAGAATTTCGCTGATTGAACTGCATCCATGAAAGTATACTTTGTAAATAATCCTCTGGTATTTGCGGAGACTTATTTGTGGTAAATCTTAGAGTTAGTTGGTGCCGAGAGAGAAATCCCATAAACCATCCATCGGAGAAATGGAATTCGGAAATACTGATATCTAGGTAACAGATGGCAAAAATTCGATATACTTCTTGCTGAAGCCAACCATGCCGAACTGCCTTGCACTCTTCCCGCCTTTCCTGATACCTATCATAAAGTTCTGACTCCAACTCTGGCCATCTGCCAACATTCACCTTAGACCAATTCTTCCTTTCTCTCTTCTTACTTGTTATTATCTAATCCGGACCCAACCTCCAGTTATGGAGGGTACTAGTTGGTACCAGATATCTCTCAGACACTTCTTTCATCAAAGGTACTCGTAGAGTACCTGGGGTCTCTTCATCTGCTCCTTGGGGTATGCGGTGGTGAAACCACTACTAGAGTACCTCTATCTTGAATTCTTGTGTATAGGAGCACTACATGTGCCTCCTAATACCCAAAAAATGTTCTCCGGTTTATTGGGCAATTGGTTTAGAGATTTTTCCAGGCCTGAATAGTATAGGCAATGGGTATACTCTCGGTTCTTGGCTTGGGGTAACGGTTCTCTCATCCGAAATTGCGAGCTGCTCGTGTGATGATCTTGGTTGCGATAATGGATTTAGGAGGTATTTCAAATCCATTTTGGTAGGTTCGACAAGTCGTGTACTGTTTACCCATTTCCTTTAAATAAGGTCAAATCAATTAGCTTTTAAATTCTCTCTTCACATGTACACGCTGAATCCAATAGCTTATTAATTTGACCTTCTAGGTGTTTGTTTTGAAATCTTTTTTGTTGACTCACTAGTGATCATGAGTACTTTTTTTTACCTATTTCTGATTTGTGAATCATTTGAAGTCGGAGTCAATGTGTATAACCTGGGGCTGTGGCTTGGATCGGCACGGGAACCTCGCCTCTTTCTTCTTCTTTTGCTTTAGACCTATTCCCAGTTTAACCAAATAATGCGCTAGAATTATGTACTTAATATAATATAACAGGGTATTTAAAGCAAGATCTAACAAGAACTCTGAGCTAAAGATACACTATGTTCATCAACTATTACTCTGTCTTAGTAATCTATAGTATTTCTTAGCATGGTACTAAGTAGATTCTATTACTTGTTTCACTCTTACCAAAATTTTCATTTTTTAATCTTTACCTACTTTTGCTGACAGCCTTTAATTTTTTTAAAAAAACTACTACCCTGTTCTCCATAGAATTAGCTTTATCCTAGTGGTTTTTCCTCTTGTAAAATTTCTTGTTGTGGCTGACTAGTTAGGAATCAATCACATTTGGCCTATTTGAAGGACCCTGTTTGGGTCCATTTGCACTATACTCATTTCCAGCATGAAGAACCTGAATACAGGAATATTTTCAGGGGCTCAACCCATGCTACTGAGGACGTAAAATCAGCCCTATAGATACTCAAAATAGGGCAGGAAAAAGAAAAGGAATAGGAGAAGTTTTAGCACAAAAATAAACATATCTCTGTGCTTCAGAAGTAGATATCATGATATCAGTTAATTCTCCAATTGTGAATGTGAAAAACTACTTGAAGAAAAAAAGAACTCCCTTAAGGTTAGTATACAACTTCAAGGTATTAGACTCATGAATGCTCATTTACTATACAAATAGAAACTATGCAAAATCAAAAATATGAGCATATATCATATAAGCAATGATGTGCAGTTCAAACTCTGCGGTTTGTAGCAGTCTGAACCTACTGCCAAATTGCCAAAAACTAGCAGCTAAGTCTTGGAACAGTATTTAATATCTGTCAAGGCCTCTCAACACCCACAAAGCCTAAGGGGAGATTCTTCTCCCTTAATATGCCCACCATAACACTGCTGGTTGCTACTGCAACTATGGATTTAGCACAGCGGAGAAGAACTCTCTCAGAAATTGCAGCGGAGTATAGGGTTCAGGCCTGTGAGAGGACCTTTTAAAAGGCTTTTAAGATAGAAGGGTATTCTTGGAGGATGGCTCGCAAGAAACCATTTCTTGATAAGTGGAGAAGGAGACTCCAGCTTGAGTTTGTCTTGGCTTATTGGCATTGGACTCTTAAGGATTGGTGTCGGGTGATATGGACAGAGGAATGTTATGTTTAGCTTACTGGTACTCATGATTGAACATGGGTAACCCGATGCCCTGGTGAAGAGTACTAGGAGGACTGCCTTATACGCAAGTTTCAGAAAAAGGACATGATTATGGTATGGGATGGGATAATAGGAGCGAAGAAATGGCTCTTGATCTTATAGGATAGGGATAACTGGGGCACAATCAAGACAGAGAGCTATATAAACAATGTTCTCACACCTGTTATTGTGCCATTTTGGCAACATGAGTGTCAGCAAACTAGCCATCAGAGATAGCTAATAGAAGATAGTGCAGCTGCCCATAGGGCAAACCGAACCTGAAGGATGGAGGAGAAGTATAGAATTGTCCAACTCAACTGGCCTCCATACTCCTGTTCTCAATTCTATTGAGAATATTTGGCATATCTTAAAAGATATGCTAAACAAACACCTTCCATGGCCACTGGGTTTGTAGGGAATGGCAACAGCTATTCAGGAGGAATGGAAGAAGATCTCGGAGATAGATCTTTTAACTTTTGTAGACTCCATGCCTCTATGGATTGAAGCTGTAATTGCAGCTTCTGGAAGGCATACTCACTGGTAGAGTCTCTTATTATTTGTATTTACATTTATTTTCACTATCTATATTTTCTATCTTTCTCTATTTTGGGGGGTTTTTTTTTGCCATAGTTCTTTAATTTTCATACTCTATCTTTTATTTATCGTATCCAGAAAACCCTTTAAAAATAACCTCCCTACCCCCCTGCTCCACCACTGTTCCACCCCTGGCCTGACCGCTGTTCTTCCCCCGGTTTTGCTGAACCCTGTGTTCAGGTTCTTTTTTTATTTTTTTTATTTTTATTTTTAAAAAACTTTTTATTCAAACTACTAGGGAATGTCTTCGCCTATGTAAGCATAGTTACCTTCCCGTAACCAGACAGCACCCCAATAATCCTACCTCTCCTGCTACTCTTCGCCATGGGCACTACCTGAAGGTCCCCTGAATGGGCCTATACCCGGCGACCCCCACTAAAGTACAATTTAACCAGCCAAGCAACAAACTATTCTCTCCCATCCCATGTCCACCACCCTTTCTCCCACACAACCCACCACACTTAAACATGCTCTCCATTCCGGTACCACTTTCCTCCTCTCCCTGTCTCCTCCCTCCTCTTGGTCCAGTTGGTGCCCCTACCTGTGCACCACTACCCTTTAGCCACCAAGGCGACACAGGCTCATTCCCTTCATCCAAACTCCTCTCTCTCATCTTCCTCTTCTTCCACCCCTCTACCGTTACCCAACCCACTTGTGGCTCAATTGTTGGTCTGTTCCCTATCTCTCTGTCCTCCTTCTCCATCTCGTCATCTCTTCTCTCCTCCTCCTCTCCTACCTCCACCTCTGGTACCACCACCTCCCCCACTCCACCTTCAGCCACCTCTTTAGCCCCACCCCTTGCCTCC
>PYWC01000026.1:634623-665482 GCA_003182015.1 Tuber magnatum | reverse complement strand
GTTACGTGGACCATTGCCCATATCATCGAACGGAGATCAAATTCACGAACAACCACCCTAGATGACGGGGAAGGGCGATCCCTTACCCGCTTAGTGACAGACCGAGCCCCAATTCGCCGGACCGCCCGGCCCCGGGGCCGGGCGAACAGGACCTAAAATCAAACTCCCACTGCCACCCTCGTTCTCAGGTGAAAAGGAAGACTTAAAACTGGAAGTGTTCGATCGATAGGTGGTAACAACATCTCAATACCTGGCCCTACACGGAGTGGACGAAACAAAGGAAGAAAGCGGAGCATATTTTGGAAGCTTCTGCACGGGAAAGGCAGAAGAAGCATACCACCAAGCAATGAACTACTATGAGAGTGGGGAAAAGATCCGTGGAATGACCTTGATAAAGTATTTCAGAGAGCGATTCCAATCCTCGAGAAATACGGAAGAACTATACAAAAGGTTCAAGGACATCCAGGAAGTACGAAATGGCAAAACCAAAAGAATAACGCTGGTCGTGACGGATCTCTTAATGTATCATGGACGATTGCCTACCGGCACAGTGTCTCAGTATATGCTGCGACAAAGATTGTATGAGGCAATGTATCCCAGACTACGCCAGGAGGTAGAACTCATGGAGGAGTAGGGTGATTCCTTTGAAGAGATAGTCAAGCGGGCCGAACGGAAGGATGCTATCCTGTATGAAACAGGAGTTTACCGAACCCAGACACTACAGCAAAGAAATAGCAAAGGATCATCATCGTGGGATAACACGAAGAAGGATAAACCATACCGCAATGACCCAAAAAACAAGAAAGACAAGAAGCAGAAGCGATGCGAGGAAGACACATGTTTCGAATGCGGGAAAAAGAGACACTACGCTAAGGATTGCTATGCCAAAAAGGGAAAAGGAAAGGCCGCTAAGCGGGAGGCTAGCATGAACCACATGAAAGCAACCGAATATGACAAGGTGGAAATTAACTCAGTGGAAATGGAAAGCCTACGTACGCAACCAATGTTGGCAATCAGGCCCCATGACGCTCTTGAGGGAACGATTTACATAGAAGGCCATCCAGCAAAGGTACTGTTCGACACGGGAACAATCGGCTGCGACATAGTTAGCGCCACCTGTATCTCAACCCATGGCATCCCTACGGAAACCCTACCCCAACCAACAACAGTCAATATGGCTATGAAAGGATCCCGCTCTTCAAGCTACAAGAAATGTGGACTGACTATAGGAATTGGGAAAAAGAAATGGACTAATCAGGAGATGTTGGTAGGAAACTTGGCAAAGTACGACTCCCTGATTGGAATGCCATTCCTGAAAAGACATAATGCTCTTATCAGGTGTGGAGATACCACAGTGGAATTTCCCGATGATAAGCTACGTGTGCTATGCAAACCAACAAGCGGGGAATTCCAAGCCGAGGTGGCAGACACCACCACAACAACATTGTTGGAAGAATACAAGAATGTATTCCCGGACAAAGCTCCTGAAACGCTGCCCCCAGTGCGTAAGATTAACCACCACATCCGGCTAAAGGATCCAACCGACCTATGAAATCAACCAACATACTCCATCCCAGAAGCCTACAAGGAAAAACTCATAAACTGGATAAACGAGAAATTACGAAGTGGAGTGATTGTACGACAAGAGGTACCTGGAGCGGCGCCGATGTTTGTACAACCAAAGTCAGATGGAAGGATCCGCCCCCTGGTGGACCTGAAGCTGAGAAATGACAACACGGTCATGGATAGTCCTTCAATTCCAAATCAACAGCAGATCCTTAACCGAATAGGATGAGCAAAATTCAGGAGTAAGAGCAACCTAAGCAACGTATACTTCCAAACACACGTAGACAAGGACAGTGTTAAGTTCAACTCATTCAAAACACCATTCGGAGGCTTTGTGAGCAAAGTCATGCTCCAAGGAGACATGAATGCACCATCAACATTTATGTGAATAATGGAGGACCTCCTAAGCGAATATTTACACTATTTTGTATGGGTCTACATTGATGATATTCTCATATTTTCGGACACATCAAAGGAACATGAACAACACGTACGCCAAGTATGTGATCGACTCAGGAAAGCAAAATTCTACGCGAGCAAGAGGAAATCAGTACTGTTTGCGGACAAATTGGAAGTATTAGGACACATAGTTGACAGTGAGGGAATCCATGCTTCACCTCAGAAAATATCATCCATTGCAGAATGGGAAACACCAAAAAACAAGAAGGAATTGCAACGATTCCTAGGAATAGTGAACTGTGTGGCCTAGTTGCTCCCACACCATGCTACGTTGAGAGCACCACTAACCGACTTAACGGGAAACGCCGAATTCGTATGGACAACAACCCACCAGACCGCATTTGATATGGTCCGGAAGAGGATTATCAATCACCAAGTCATGCGACCAATAGACGTACGGAGCAAGGAACCAATTGGGTTGGTTACAGACGCCTCAGATTTAGGAGTGGGAGCATGGGTGGGACAAGGACCCACTTATGAGACGGCACGACCAGCTGCGTTACACAGCAGAAAGTTTACCAACACTCAGATGAACTATGGGACCACCGATAAAGAGGCCTTAGCAATAGTGGAGGCACTTAATCGGTTCCACAATGTACTAATGGGAAAGTCCTTCATAATAGTTACAAACCACCAACCCTTAACACACCTGCAAACGGCGAAGAACCCTAGCAGAAAACAAGTGAGATGGTTAAGTGCCTTGGGAAAACATGATGCAAAAATAGTCTATGCACCAGGAAGCTCGAACTATTTAGCTGACGCCCTTTCCCGAATTTACGAGGGAGAACCAGACTTGAACCCACTCTATGTCCACGATGATACGAAAGAATCAGATGACATTTCAGACAACACGGTCAACGAGCAAGAATCAAACACAGTGGAGCCCATGCAGGAGTTCTCCCCTACTTCCCCTCCTTTCTCCTATACTGAGTACCCCAACGAGGCCCCTGTACCTCCCAAAAACCCTGTGCAATTACTGCAGGAAATGATTGGGGTGACCAGTGTATCCTGCGAAGTACGCTACCTGAAGAACTCCAACATAGCTCCCTACACTACTCACACTGTTACGTGGATCATTGCCCATATCATCAAACCGAGTTCAAATTCACGAACAACCATCCGAGATGATGGGGAAAGTCGACCCCTTATCCACCTAGTGAAGGGCCGAGCCCCCCAAGTACAGAAATAGACCCGAGCCCCCCGCAGTCCCCTGAAATCCATGACTGGGAATGGCAACAAACCACCGGCGAAAGACCAATTAGTGCGGGAGAAGGACCGTCCACCCTTGCCCAACCAACGCCCAGGTCTTATACAATTCCGTCACTGCTAAACCCAGAAGTCCTGGCATTCCATATGCCGGAGCCAGAACCAATAGAAAATCTTCTGACCGAGACAATAGCAGTATTCCGAATGCCAGGACTGGATAGCCCACCACCCATTAGGCGAGCGGAACGGCTAGAAAGCCTTACCAATGAGATGATAGTCTCGGTAATGCCCCTGACAATGACGGAATATCGGCACGGACTTGATGATGTCTTAGAAGACAACGAGGAGGAAGACCTACCTGAGACAACAAGAGGAAGTGAGATAGAAGACGAATGCGACACCTTACAAACAATCAATGAAATGATCGGAACGTTCTGAGCACACATGGTAGCAGCATACCGGAAAGAACCAATTTGGAAAAAGGTAAATGAGAATATGGACTCCACAGGAGATTTGTCTTCTTACAAGGTTGCAAACGGAATGCTATACGCAAAACCAGATACGGAGAAGATTGCCTGTATATCCCGAAAGGTCCCGCATATGGAAATACGACGTTAAGAGAATATGTCATTAGTGAAATCCACAACAAAGGCCACCACAGTGTTGAACGAAACTTACGGTATGCAACAGAGTACCTATTTTTGCCTGAAATGCTGAAATATTTTATAGCTTTTGTAGCCCAGTGCCACACATGCCAGGTGAATAAGGAGCCTACAAAATTGCCAGAGGGAAAGGCTCAGACAATTACCCTGCCATCAGAAATCTTCAAATCAATAGCTATTGATTTTGCAGGACCCTTCCACAACTCATGGGGATATGATACGATTCTGGTTGCGATGGATAGGTTTTCAGGATTCACGTGGCTTATACCTACAACGAAGCAATTAACAGCAATAGCAACCTGGGAACTGCTATGCAACAGAATATTTACACCCCATGGCTACCCAACATCTCTAGTGAGCGATGCGGACCCAAGGTTTGAGTCACATGTGTGGAGACAACACTGTCGATCGTTAGGCATTGAACATATCAAGGCGGCACCAGGCCATCACGAAACGAATAGACAGGTCGAAAGGAAAATTCGAGAATTTAAGACAGCTCTCCGAAACCTAGTCAACGCCAGACAAAACAATTGGTTTGATGCCATACCAGAGACAGCAGCATACCTGAATGCGGGATGGTCAGAAACTCTCGGCATGTCACCATATAAAGCCATTTTTGGAAAGAATTACCCACTACTGCCCCTAGCAAACTTCAAGAACTCCGCAGTACTGGCGGCCGACGAATTACTAAATAGGCACCAAGCAATACAGAACACGGCATTCAATGCGATTAAAATGGCACGATTTAGAAGTACGAGAACGGCAGCAAAAACGACGCAGACACCATACACCGATAGGGAAGGGCAACTTGTTAGTTGTATACAGAAGTTTATTCGCAACAGAATCAGGACGTAGCAAGAAATTGCCACCGCGCTGGCGTGAACCATTCAAGATAATCGGATACGATGAGCATACACAAAATTACATAGTAGAAATGGATGCCCGAATGTACAGAAACCGCGAAGCGACATTCCATGCTTCCACCGTGAAAAGATACTGACCTAACGACAATATCTCCTTCTCTGCCAGGAGCCGCGCAAAACCACCCCTGATTGTGGTAAACAAGAAACCGGAATGGGAAGTAGAAACCATACAGGACCACAGAAAACGCTATGACTGTGACCAGTTCCTAGTGAAATGGGTCGGGCACCCGGAAACAGAAAATAGCTGGGAACCCCTTGCGGGATTGGAAAATGCGATGGCAGCGGTTAATCAATGGTGGGACGACAACAAAGCGGAGGACGAGCTACCCCCTATGATAAACTATGTGACAGTGGCGTGGAGCCCAACCTTACCAGAAATCCAACACCTGCGCCCCGACACTGACCAAGGGATACAGGACGGATTCTGGTCAACCCACTTCGAAAGCGACTTCGAAAGCAGCGAAGATGAGAATCGGGTAATGGAAGATGAAGTGGCATACCTAGCCCGGCTGGCCGAGGCAGAGTACTGGCAATAGCGAAAGGAAAGAACACTCCATCCAACAGCCTTGCGATGTCAAACTATGAGCAAGTACCTTGGAGACTGTGCCATCAGCCAATGGGACTGCTGATGAACCGTGATATTATCCCTAGACGATACCTTACAAACCGATTATTCATATACATCTGCAACAAATGCTTAGAACTAACAACTGGATCGATGGGACGAATGTGGGGACAATCAGTGTCAGATGTTTTCCGCTTCGGTAGCGGGTGCTATCTGAGCACAGAAAAATGTGATGGTTGCATGGAGACGGAAGAAACCGAAATCAAGCAGCAACCCCCTTTCCATGAAGACCTAAGCAAGGCCAACACCCAAGCGAGGCCAACACCTAAGCAAGGCCAACACCTAAGCGAGGTCACCACCGAAACATAAATACCACCCACCAGCCCCCTAACCCACCGAAGAAAACAGACCACACTACCTAACCTCCAAACCTTTAACCCCTTACAAAAGTTCTTCACCATATTACAAACTTACCCTTACGCGAGAAAGAAAAACCAATATTTCGACCTACGCAGAAGTCAGCATCAACGGACGAGACCTCATTTTGGGGTACCTACTTGATCGAGAAATCATTCCAGAAGAAGCATACTGGAAGAATTTCTACATCGATCACTGCGAGGATTGCAGACGAATCGATGTTGAGACGGAGGAATGGGAGGACCAGATAGTACGAAACTTCGTGGACCTGCCACACTACTGGGAATTAGGTTGTTTTGTGCATGGAGCGCCATGTGGGGAGTGCTTGGAGAGATGATTGGAAGGTGCAGAGTGGATATTGCAGGACGACTTGAGACTGCTGCACGATAGCGATGACGATGAGAATGGGTCCTTTCCGGAGAATAGCGGAACTACTGGCTATTAGGATTTCCTTGGATTGTTTTGTTTGGTGAAATTGTTATTTTATTTTGGGAGTGTAACTGGTACTGGTTACTAGGGTTTTATGTTTGGTTTCACAGTATCGTTTGATACTTGTATTGTTTCGTGTGCTATCGGTTGATACACACATTGTTTTATGTTTGCTTTTACAGTATCGTTTGATACTTGTATTGTTCCATGTGCTATCGGTTGATACACACATTGTTTTATGTTTGGGTTTACAGTATCATTTGATACTTGTATTGTTTCGTGTGCTATCGGTTGATACACACCATGTTTTGCAATATCGCTCATACTGGAGATAGGCGATATGCTGTATTTAAAGACCGCTGATTCCCGCCATGGAAACAGCAGACTTCGACAGACAGTATTCTTAAATATACTTGGTTGAACGGTTACTCTTTTGGTCTCCTATTACACCCCGTTCGTAGCCTCCTTTAGCTAGCAGCACTCACTTCGTGTTGATCACGAAGCCACCCGCTCCTATCGAACCGCTCTGTGACTAGGGCCTGGCCTGAACACGTTACAAAGTTGGTTGTAATGAAGACTGTCCATTTTCAGATACTTCTTGCCTGTAACAAGTACTATGTCTGGAGTGCATCCACCTTTTGCCTACCCCCGAGTACAGTACTCGAGATTCCGTTAACCGATAAAATTAAACTTACCCTGAGCTGGTGCGATAGTTTCCACTGATAACTTGAGAGTGAAATCCAAGAGATCCTATGGTATGTTGGGTCAGGGGCCCATGGGTATTCACCTTATTGGGTTTAGAAGTTCTTATGGAACAAGAGGAAAGTTTGGGAAGAAATGTTCCCCGTGTCGCACACATTTCTCTGATAGTTATGGTATTAGCACAAGAGCTCGAGTACTCGAGTACTAGTACTCGTAAATGGACCATCAGCCAGGTAGTCCAGAATTCCCTTCTCCGGAAAAGGGGTGAAGAGTGTTTGTATTGCTATTCAGCAGAAAGTCTCTGAGGATTAGTAGAGTTGCTTTAGCGGGTTGGGTTGTTGTGCTACAATAAGCTTGTTTCCAGATACCCGTGTACTATCAGATGCTTGAGTACGAGTATGGTATTAGAGCGCCGGTATGAGTACTGGTACCCAGGAGATGGATTCATACAAGTACTTCTACTCAAGTACAGTATGGGGACTATCATGCCAGTTAATTATCTATGTCTTGTATAAGTACAAGTACGGAAACACTTCTCTAGTTATATACTTGTACAAGGGGGTAGTAAAAAGTTAGGTGCACTGCCAAAGAGAGACAGGTCGATTTTATATAGACTCACCCAAACTAGGAAATTTGAGAGATATATAATAAGTGGATTTTGATGGCAACAAAATGTTACACACACTTCTATATATAGTAGTTCTACCACAAGAACTCAAATGATTGGACCTCAAACTAAGAGGTTAAATTAAGGTCCAGGTTTTACATATAAAGCAAGGATAGCAAAAAAGACCATTCTAAGAGTATTTTAGGTGATCAATCATATACTTTAATATGTAATTATGAACCTTATTTGATGAAGCTTCAGAAAGAGAAAAATATAAATAACTCTTGGGAAAGTAATAAAAAAGAAATTCTTATTTCCAATTGCCTGCTCTTGCAAACTATAGTTCTAGAACCTATAGGACATATTTCAATTCATCTAGTTCTGCCTCAGTTGTCAATGGAATAATTCTATGCTAGGATTAAAAAAAGTCAAGGCCAAAAACAAAACAACTGGGGGAAGGTTAAAGAGTAGTACCATGATATATCAAACACCTCTACCAATTGTCCAAGAGTTGCTATAAGCTATAAGTATTATCGTATTAGACTATACCAAGTATCGCAACAGAACCTATCCAATTTCAAATACCAATAAGATCCGAAATAGCAGCTCAGGTCCAGGTACCAAGAACAAATCTTACTAGCTAGAGAGAGGTAGAAAAAGAAAGAAAGTTCCAATAGCTTAGTCTTAAGTAATACCAGGTTTCAGGAGAAGGAAGGCAGTAAAAGTGAGAGGTGGTTAGGTAGTAGCAGAGTCTAAGGGCAAGCAAGTCTGGACGAAGGCCAGATACGTGATGAAGTAATAGCTAGGAAGGCTCACTGGAGATGTCAAAGTAGAAGTAAAATGTAAAGGGGTATCATATAATGGATATATTGATAAGATCTCTTCTTCATCGCTGATCATCTTTGTAAAGCGTGGGAGGCACCTCGGTGTTTATATTCTGCGTCTGGGTGTTCGCGGCCTATCTATTTCTCCCACCTTTTCTCTATATGAACTTCACAGACCCTGAAAACCTTTACGCCGCTTGACTCTGATTTCCTTGAACAGCGGGGAGGGTGTTCCACCCCTCTCCTCGCTGCATCCGTGCTAATCATAGTCACTCGAACCCCTTCACCGTGGCAGGTGGTTACTGGTCCTTTCTCTGCATACGGAGTGATCAGCTCCGACAACAGACTTATCAAGGCAGGCGGATTTCCTATCCATCTGGGTCAACCTGCAGGAAGCTTGTTTCTGTCTTATTGCGCCAATGGCGGTTAGGCCTCATTGCATTCAGGGTTGACCTTTCACGCGGTAGGCCCTCATCTGGCTCTACCTTATCATGCCTCTGGGCGTGGGCGAATGATCCTCTCTTGGGTATCATCCCCTCATCCGGCATGGTCTTTGTATGCGTTTATCTCTGCAACCAACAGACCAATTTAGTTTGTTTGATCCTGTCAGGGTAGCGGAGCGTCTTCTCTTAAAGACTCAGTGAAAACCCCTCAGTCGGCAACCTTCAGTGGTGGTGCAAATGAGGCTTTTGTGCCAACGTCAGATTGGTAGAAATGAACTCAGCCTCCAAATACTCTGACAGACCCAGGGATCGAACATGTGATCTTTTGCCAATAATCACGTGATATGCGCATTACGCTATGCCAGTTCGTCTTATGTGTAATATGAGCTCCTCTCTCTAAGAGTTCGGCTCGGATCTCTAGAATCTAGTTCCCTAGTAGTATAGAAATTTAATTCTTTTAAGAACTTGGCAAGATAGGGTTAAAAACCTCAGCCCGTTTACTTGGCCACGCCTAGGACAACCTTTTCCTTGTCATCCTTCTTCTATATCCATAGCATCCCTAGGTTTTCCCTGTGAAACCCTTGCACCAATTCCGCAGCGTACTCCAAATGTTCTGGCGGCTCCTGGGTGTTTCCATCCTCCTAACACCCCCGCCACTTCACCAAGTACCTGAGTTCACGGATCCTACTTGTGTGTCTGTAAACCCTGCGAGTATAAGATATAACCTCGCTCTTTACTATCTTTTCAACCTCCTATTCTAAGTCGCCATCTATCTCCTCGGGCGCTCTGGGAGGCTGTTCGCAAGCTGGCCAAACCGATGTCCGGTAAGGCTCTATCAGTCACACATGGAACACAGGGTGGATCTTCCTGTGTTGCGTGACTTCTAGCTTAAATACTTGGTTGCCTCATGGCTCCAGAATTTTGTAGGGCCCATATAGTTTTGGGCTAAGCTTTTTGGAGGATCTTTTGGTACGCATGTTTTTGGCGTTAAGCATGACCAGGTCACCTATCTGAAAGTCTGGCTGTGGTCTTGCTTTCTTGTTGTAGTACCGCCCCATCGCTTCTCTGATTGTCTCAAAGTGTGGCCATTTCCTGTCCATGTATTTCCTTGATCCAGTGAGCATACCTGGTGGCTCCTGGATTTCGACCTTCTCACTCCTTCACCCACTCCATCTGCAGGTGGTATCTGTAGTTCACGTAGAAAGGGGTTAGTCTGTACTCACTTGTAACAGAGTTGTTGTAGATGTGTTCCGCTAGCGGAAGCAGTTGTTCCCAGTCATCCTGATCGTAGTTAACGAAGCTTCGAGGATAGCATTCCAGCACTTGATTGGTTCTCTCTGTTTGCCTATCTGTCCGTTGCTGATACACCATTGACATTTTTCGCCCAATGCCTAAGAGTTTGCACAAGGATTCCCAAAATTCCTCTGCGAACTTCGTATCCATGTCCGAGGTGATTTCTGTCGGCAGCCCATGCAGTTTCCACACTTCCCTGAAGAATGTCTGAGCTACGTCCTTTGCCATTGCATTCTCTTTAAGGCCTATGAAATGGGCCATTTTGCTGAAGCGGTCGACTACCACCATGATCTGAGTGTTCTCCTCCGACTTCGGTAGTTGTAGTATGAAGTCCGTTGAGATAGAGGTCCATGCCTCATAGAGTATTTCCAATGGCTGTAGAAACCCATACTTTGTGTGCCATGGTGCTTTGCTGTGTTGATACTCATCACATGACCGTATGTAGTCGTTTATTCATTCCACCAGTTCTTTGCAGTAGAAGTCTCCGGTTATGATTTCTACCGTCTTTTCCTGGCCGAAATGCCCTGCAACCTTGGAGTAGTGGCTGCTGTGCGCAAGCAGCATTTGTAGGGCCTTGTCCTTTGGAATGAATAGCTGTCCCTTGTAATAAAGGAGACCATCCACTAAGGTCCAATGCATTGGCATTTCCTTTCCTTCATCCCGGAGCCTTTCCAACTACTCTCTCCTCCTTTTCCAGTCCTGGTCTGTCTTTCCCTTATCCTTTACCTGCTGCAGGAATGGGGCATCAAACCTTTGTGCCGCTGCTTTAATAACCACTGTGTTGGTTAGCATGGTTTCTTCGGTTGTCAGGGCCCTGTGCCATCCTTGATCAAACTTATCAAAGTGTTGATTCAGCCCACTTTCTTCCCTTAGCTGGCTGGCTTCGGTTTGGGTTTCACCTATACTGATTCCTGTGCTTCTGAATCCTCCTTGGCCCCTCTCAGTATTCTCTAGCTCTATTGCTTCGTGGAGCTCTCCTTCGTAGATCCTTTCTACTATGAGTTGTGCAACTGGTTCGCCCTTCCCCACATTGTAGTCCTGGTCCTTCAGGTTGAATAGCAACACCTTCAACTCTCCTCGGTAGTCTCTGTCAATAACTCCTGCCCCGATCATGATATCATGTCGGACAGGAAGGCCACTTCTTGGAGCTACTCGGCCATAGGTTCCTGTTGGTAACGCTAAGGCTATTCTGATGGCTAATATTACTTGTCCGCGAGCAGGCACTATTGCTTCTTCTAGTACATAGATGTCATGTCCGGCTGCTTTACTTGAGCCCCTTGTCGGAATCTGAGCTTCAGGGTGTAACCGCATAGCTCGAGTAATTTCAGGCTCGGGTGTGTTCTGACCTGGACTGGGTTCCTCTTCTCTTCCTACCACTATAACCATAACTTGGTTAAAATATGAGGAGTTTAAGATTGACAGCTTCTTGCATTACGTAGCTCCCCCCTTGGGACGGTACTCCGGCCGTCTGCTTAATGCATCTGGTTTCCTGCCACTTGACCCTGGTCGGTACACGATTTTGAAGTTAAAGTCCACTAACTTCTATGCCTATCTTACGTGCCTGGCACTCCAGGCCTTGGTCATGAGGAAGTATTGTAGGTTCTGATAGTCCGTAAATACCATTATGGGTTCCTTTGTTCCTGCAAGATAGTAACACCATTTCTTGAATGCTTCAACTATGTCGAGCAACTCTTTACCATGGACATCGTAGTTGCATTCTGCCGAGTTGAGTTTTCGGGAGTGAAATGCTTTCGGGTGGAGCTTTTTTTCCATATACTGTAACAGTATGCACCCAAGCTCGAAGTCACTTGCATCTGTTCCCACCACCGTATTTCAGTCTGAGTAGAAATGTGCCAAAATAGGCACCATCACAAACTGCTCCTTTAGGAACACGAAAGCCTCCTCCTGCTCCTTTCCCAGGGCAAATCCCTTGCGGTCGCCTTTCAACAACTGGGTTATGGGTTTACAAGTTCCCGCAAAATTCCTGATGAATCTCAGGTAGAAATTCGCAAATCCCGTAAATATTTGTATGTCCTTTACGGACACAGGTCTCTTCCATTCTCTTATGGTTTTGACCTTTCGATCACTCATCGTGATCCCGTTGGTCTTCACTATATATCCCAGAAATTCCAGCCTCTTGGTGTGGAATACTAACTTAGCGATAAACACTGCCAACCGGTATTTCCGCAACTCCTCTAATACCTCCTTGACTAGTTTGATGTGGTCTTCCTTAGTCTTGAAGTAGATTAGGACGTCGTCTATGCATATGACCACTCCCAAGTCTAAGAATCTCCTTAGGACCACGTGCATCATGGCTTGAAAGGTAGCGGGCATGTTTACTAGCCCTAATGGCATTACTCGATTTTCGTAATGACCATACTGAGTGCGGAAGGCTATTTTCCACTTGTCTCACGTTTTAATGTGTATCAACTGGTACCCATCTTTTAGGTCCAACTTGGTGCAGATACGTGATCCGACCACCCGATCCCTGAGCTCACTGATGAGCGGTAGGGGGTATTTGTTGGCAATCGTAACCTTGTTCAGCCCACGGTAATCCATACATAGTCTCAGTCATCCACCAGGTTTTGGCACATAATGTATTAGTGCACCTGCGGGTGACTGGCTTGGTGTTATTTTCCCTTCGCGTAGCATCTTGTCAAGGTACTCTCACAACACCCGTAATTCCTTTTCGGACAGCCGGTATATTGGCACCCACGGGGGCTTCTCGCCTTCGACAACCTTGATGTCATAATCAAAGGTGTTATGACTTGGGAGCCATTCTGCTGCCTGAGACAGGAATGGATCGGTGTACTCCCGGTAGGGGTTTGGCAGCGTTTCCATAACCACTACCTCCTGATCCTCCATGCCTGCAATTCGGTCCATGTATCTTGCTGCGAGGTCCGAGGCCACTGTCTCATCCCACTCAATGCAGATTCCTTCATCTTCTGGTTCGCGGTGTTGCTTACTCTGCTCCGCCTGGAACGTCTATCTCTTTGCATCCTCAATAAATGATAAGAGGTGTTGGTGATACCACCAACCCAATAGTATTATCCTGTCATGGATCTCCTGGCTCATGACTTCACATGTAATATCCGACCAATGTCGGTTAGCCCCAATTTCAAGCATGATGGGGGGCGTATAGCACCTTCCCGTATTTGGGGATTGTGCACCGTTGAACCCAGTTATACTAACTGGGGTGTCACCCTCTATCGTTTCTAGGCCCAGTTTTTGGACTAGGACTTTGCGTATGACAAAGATCTCTGAGTCTCAGTCTAATAACAAGCAAATCAGTACTCGTTGTCCTTGTATTCTTAGATACACCGTGCCTTGTAGGCACTCATAATGTGTAGGTGGTGGGACTTGAGTCTTCTGTCACTTTGGTTCCCCTGCAGGGTTATCCTACCCATCTTTGTTTAATGGACATTTGTGTATCAGGCTTTTAATAATCTTGGGTGTTTGTTATTGTGCCTGCACAATTTCGGCCATTCAGGCCTCCTCAGACAAACTCAGTCCCCTGTGTGTGTCTCCTTTTGTGCCTTCTTTCCCGTCAGTGACGATATTTAATCATACCGGTCTATGGCACCAGTACATAGATGAGGGAGCGACCTTTCTAATCCTGCCTTAGGTGTTCGACTCCTGCCATTGCATATGATTTAGGGCGAGCACGCTGTCCCTTGTCTCGCCTAGCAACCTGCAGCCTACCCACTCCCTGTCGCCGGTAGTGCCATCCTGAAACTCAGGGAGTGCCTTCAGGCTGTCTTGCGCTATCCCGACTCCTTTCCTATCTATGATCTTTGGAGGAAAGAGTTGGGGTGTCCTGAGTTGCCCCCCGCAACAGTTTCCTCTTCATGTGTATCAGGTTTGAACCTTCTCTACCCAGGAAGGAATATAAAGTCCTGCCGTCCGGCGTCCACGCCATGGGTCATTCTTGCTTGCATCCCCTCGAGATGGGTTAACTTTCCCTGTTATACATGCTTTTCTCATTGCCCTTCACACTTCTGTCGCTGCCCACGCTCAGAACCCTGTCAGTGCGGTTCTCCAACATTCTTGAATAAGCCGGTGCCCTAGCTCGGAATGTAGGTCACGGTTTTTGTACAGGGCTCCCAGTTGTCCAATCTATCCCCCTTCTTGATCCAACAACTCCCAAAGTCTAGGTGCTGGTGGCACATGGGTTTGGTTCACCGCCAGCCTTGGGGCAGCATTCCGAACCTCCATGTTTTGGGGCCCAGACTTCGCTGCTTTCTGCTGCCCTATCATTGCGACAACAGCTCCCTTCCGACAAGCTCCCCACTTGTAGTTGGTAAGTCCGCACCAGGTGCAGGTTTTATTTTCCCGGTGTTGGTCGACTAGGTTTTGAGGTATTCCTGCGTGAGCCTTCTTCCAGTCAGTATGCTAAACCCCTGAACTCTTGGTTGGTTTGTTGGCCTGGGCAAACCTTGCTGAATTGAAAGTTCCATGTGCCGTTTTCCTCTGGAACTTGCTAGGCCGCCCTTCTTCCTTTCCTCACTTCAGCCCCTTTCCCCTGTCCCCCCGCCATCGTTTCAATAGCCTGAAAGAACTTGATGAGTGGGATGGATTGTCTTGTCATTGCCTTTCACTATTGAGGAAAGCCTCCTCCTGGTTGCTGACCGTGCGAAGATGCTCCAGCCATTCGGCATCGGTGTCATATCTCTTATGTGATAGCCGTCTCAGTATTGCCTCCAGTAGGCAGTTCCAACTATCTTCCTCCATGCTGTTCCCTGGAGCTTGGCCTTGATGTTCAAGATTTCCATCTGGAGAAGGTATTTGTCGATGTCCTTCTCGTACTTGATTTTTCCCATCTTTGCCAGCACTTTCCAGTCCTGGTTGATTGGTGAGAATTGTACGTTGATCTCGTGCCGAAACTGTTCCCACGTCAGCAATTCGGGATGAGCGGCATACCCTTCACTCACTTTCATGCCTTTCCTATACCAGTTACTGAAGGGTGTCACATCAGTATCCTTTGTCCTTCCCCAGGCATATATAATTCTCTCTTTATCCTCCATCCACAGCATGGGGTGTCGGCTAAAGTAGTACTGGCACACGTGTATGTAGGTTTTTATATCCTGGTAGGTCTTTGCTTCGTATACGAATGGAGGGTCGGCAGGCTTCTTCTGATGTAAAGCACTTTGTCAGGCCAACTCCTGGGCCACCTGCAACATCATCTGGTGTTCCTCCACTTCTTTAGCCGTCCTTGGTCTTCTCGTAGGCAACGCGCCCAGCCGCTGGCTTGGTCCTTCCCCACCATTGTCTGACCCATCATCTCCTGGGTTCGGATCTCCTGCCCCTCCCGCTACATTGGGGGGTACCTGGATCCTTTCCTGGCCACCCTGTATGGTCTCTGGCCAGGTGTTCCTGTCTGCGGATTCCTTCCCTTTGTCTTGTTGGGAGGGACCTGACCGTCCTCTTCCTGTTTGGCCGTTATGGGTTGATCCCCCCTGATGCGATCCCAATGCTGTCTGGACCAGCGTGGTCATTTCCCTTATCAACTGGGCAAACACCTGGGTCATATTTTGCTGCATGTCTTGAAGCCCTGTTATCACCTTTTTATCGAGAGTCTGTAGCTCTGTAATGAACTGCAGTTCATGGGTCCCCCGACATCATCCTTCCTCCTTGTGCTCTTTCCAGAGTCTATCCAGGCCTGTGTAGAGCTCTTGATCTTTACTCACTGATTCTTGGATGGCGCATCCCAGATCCTGGTATGGCTGTCCACTTACTGCTGCTTGTTGTTCCGATCGCTCGTACATGTGAGCGTGCTCAGCTTCAATCACTCCCTTAAATCTGGTGATCTCGGCCACTACTTCTCCTTCTAGTTTCCTACTCTTATTTTCCCAAAGCGCCAATTCCTCTCCAACCAGCATCTCCCCGTTCTGAAGTCCCTCTCTTACTTGACCCAGGCCTACTGATGTCTCTTTTCCCTCGTCAGACAAGGTCCCATATGCGACCATCTGGTCATTCTGGGTCTGAGTGACACCGGGGTCCAGCTGGCCAATCAGTGTCCCAATGTATGTGGCGAAGGCACCCAAGTTGGTAGTGCCTGAGAGGGTTGGGGTCCCAGAGCATGACCTCTGTCCTCTTCGTCTCTTCGTGATGCTTCGGGTTGGGCCTCTGGGTACTGGTAGCCCTGATGGGTTTCAAGGTGTAGGTGTAGAACCTAGTCATAGTGGTGGGATGTCACCTCCTGGAGGTGGTGGTGGTAGTGGAAAGAGGCTATCTTAGCCTGGTCCCCATGCGCTGATCAGTCTCTACTATCTCTCAGTGCACAGCATGTCGGTATTGCTAGAATCCTCCGATCCCTCTTCTATCCTTGGTTGCAACGTTGGGCCTTTTCGTTCTATAAGCACGAGGTTTTTGTGGGCCCACTTGATCCCGTGATCAGTAAACCAGAAGGGAATGTTCTCGTCTTTGAAGACTTCGCTTATACCGAGATGAAACTCGATCTCGTAGACATGTGGGTTTCGTTGGAAGTAAATTTGAGATAAATGGTGGAGGGCGCTAGATAAGCGATCCTCCAGGCTCATTGAAGGAGGTGATGGTGAGCCTCAGTAGTGTAGAAGATATCAATATAGTGTTAGGTGGTACCCAACCCTAAGGGCAAGCGAGTCTGGACTAAGGCCTGATACCTGACGCAGTGATTGCTAGGAAGGCTCACTCGAGATGTCAAAGTAGAAGTAAAATGTAAAGGGGTATCATATAACGAATATATTGATAAGATCTCTTCTCCATCACTGATGATCTTTGTAAAGCGTGGGAGGCACCTCGATGTTTATATTCCACGTCTGGGTATTCGCAGCCTCTCTATTTCCCCCACTTTTTCTCTGTATGAACTTCACAGACCCTGAAAAAACTTTACTCCGCTTGGCTCTGATTTCCTTGAACCGCAGTGAGGGTGTTCCACCCCTCTCCTTACCGCATCCATGCTAATCATAGTCACTCGAACCCCTTTACTATGGCAAGTGGTTACTGGTCCTTTCTCTGCATACGGAGTGATCAGCTCCAACAACAGACTTATCAATGCAGGTGGATTTCCTATCCATCTGTGTGAACCCACAGGAAGCGTGTTCCTGTCTTATCATGCCAACAGCAGTTAGGCCTCATTGCGTTCTGCATTGACCTTTCACGTGGTAGGCCTTCATCCAGCTCTAACTTATCATGCCTCTCGGGGTAGGTGAACGATCCTCTCTTGGGCATCGCCCCTCATCAGGCATGGTCTTTGCATGCATTTACCTCTGCAACCAACTGCCCGATTTAGGTTGTTCAACCCTGTCAGGGTAGTCGAGAGTCTTCTCTTGAACATGCAGTGAAAACCTTTCTGTTGGCAACCTTCAGTGGCGGCGTAAATAAGGGTTTTGTGCTGTTGTCATATTGCTAGAAATTAACTCATCCTCCAAATACTCCAATGGACCCTGGGATCAAACATGTGACCTTTTGCCAATAGACATGTGATATGCCCATTACGCTATGCCCGTTCATCCTACGTGTAACAGATGCATTGAAGTAAGAACTGGATAACAAGTTTCACTATTGCCCAGAATCAGGAAGAATTATTTGATGGAGTTGGTTCCAATACATTAGCAAAGAACCCTACATACAATATTACATAAAAGAGTATTATATCTTCTTTTCCTTCTTCAATAGATGGTTTTTGTAATTTCTAAGTTTCTATCTTTAGTAGTACAATCATAAATTAGATGAAATTCAATAAAAGAAACTTACAAATATAGCTTCGCAGTATTAAGGATACGAGCAATATTCTTAAAGATATTGATTGGTATCAACTCTCTGAGTCTGATATAGTTATTATAGATTAGACTTCTCTACTACCAAAATAGTTAGAGGGGAGAACTTTCAATCAGAAAGTAGAGAAGACAATTTAATCCAAAGCTTCTAGTCTGATTAGAACAAATAGCAAGCCACTATTCAGATCAATATTTTACTGATAGTATACTACAAGTGAAATTATTAGTCTTCTTTTAAGGAATAGAAATAGAAGTTGCAATAATTACTCTAAGATTAAATTAGGATTCCCATCTAATTATAAGATTTAATTACAAAGCTTATATCAACTCATCAAATATTATAGAATAGTCAGAAGAGTAGGTAGTGCCTGTTTTAGCAAACTGGTTAACACTTTCAGTATTGTATCTCTTTGGTACTTATAAGACTAAAGAGTTTCTCAATATCTTATTTGCCAATTATATTTTACTTAATTGTCTATTCAAGGATATATTAAGGAAGTATAACTTACCTTTCAAATGCTTAATTATTTTTAAAAAAGAAAGAGGACTAACTATGGAGTAGGAAGTATTTGAAGAAAAGTTAGACATAGTGGAGACAGAGGAGGAGTAAATATTATGAGTTAGTAGAAGATTAGAAAGAAGTATAGTAGGGTGAAGAAGAATACTCTACTACTTGGACAATGGAGAAGGCATGAGAGTGCTTCTCCTGTAATCAGATGGAGGTAATAGTAAAGGTATTCAGAATGCTAGAAATCTCACCTCTGATCAGTAGTACTTTTGATTAAGAAATGTCTATAGAAGAAATTGATTCAACATTCCTGACTAATAGGTCTTGGAACCAGCAGGAGTGAGAGAGTTTAGGGAAAGAAAAGGTAAAATTAAATAAGGGAGAAGATGAAAGCAAAGTATTTTACAAAAAGATAACTTTTATTAAAATCTGAAACTAATATTGTGTAATATTTCTTGACATACTATATCTTAACTGAACTGCTTAGCATAAAGTCTAAGTATTAAAATTCTTGGGGTAATTATATTGATAAAACAAAGCAATAAGTAATATCTGATATTTCTGATTGTATAGCTAAAGTAAATGTTTTACATATTCTAATATCTAGAGATAAGACCTAGAACTAGTATTTAGTAGCTTCCATGTCCACCTCAAGAACTAGCTAGAAATGTTGGGATATACTTTGAATCAACCTTTCAAGCCTTTTATTTGAAATTGAATTCTAAACTATATACTATATTTAGAGTACATTTTAGAGTAGACATATTTCCTATCTAGCTCTAGGTTTCTCTAAGCTTATTCTGTACATCAAGTTATAGGTTCTCAATTAGGTTTAAATCTAGAAACTGGGCTAACTACTAAATAGTCTCTATCTGATTTAGATTTTGGTATCTAGTAGACTGCCCTTTGTCTTCTAGAGCCCCATCTTATATTACAATTACCTACTTATACTCTTCACAATAGTAGTGGTAAAACTATACTGGATGGAGATGTATGATTCTTGTAGTATATAGCAAAAAATAGTAAAGATTTCTTACCAGGGATGAGGACTAACTTACACCTTATTGTTCCACAAAATGCCCCCAAAACTATTTTTAATTCCCTTTTTAACTCAAAGGTTTTATCTATACAGTTAGCATGATATTCCTCACTTGCCTTCTGTACAACTCAAGGCTGATTACTGTAACCTACTGTCAAAAAGGTAGACTTGTTAGTTTAAAGAATCCTCAACCAGTTTTTGGAGATCTACTTTAACCTTTTCTAATATCAGACAACATACAATAACTTATTGACTAGACAAAGAGCAAATTTCTATCTTGGTACTCTCTGGTAATACACAATTTCCTCCATGATAGTTTTTACTATCTGTAGATACCAAGAATAATCTATTTCTAAGCAGATTCCCTCTCAACTTAGACAATAAGTTCTTACATCATATATAATTAAAGCTTCCAAATATGCTTTTTCTTTTTAATTAAAAATCAAATACATGTTTGATTAGAGTGAATTTCAAGGGGTCCTGTTTAGTTCAAACTACTGATAAATTTTTATTATATTAAATACTTTAAAACATTTTCTTAAGTTAGTAAAACTTACTTTTTAATAGAGGTTTCAATTAATATATGACTCCAGCTCAATCTTAGTTTAACTTTACCTAACATAATCCTGTAGGGTAATGATCTATATTTACTTATTAAATATTATGTCTTGGTAACATATACTTTGTGGATTTTATTCTCACTTGTTGATTTACTTTATAATACTAATTAAATGTGTTGGTATTATAATATGTATTGTGATAGTCATAGTCTAGAAAACTCTACCAGAATTGCATAGTAGAAGTAAGAGCTTATACTACTATACCTGACATACTCTTATATTTAGGTACTCAGATGTTAGGGTATATTGTATATAGTAGTACAAGCTGCTACTGGTATTCTTCTTGTTATTTATTACCATTTGTCAACTTAGAAGCTACTTATATAAATAACAACAATCATATAAAATACATATATGTAGTGAGAAGTACTTGAATATTGTGGAAATAAGAAGACAACGAACAATATATTGTTGTATTGTGGATAATAGAAGAAGCAGAGAGAGGAGTTGTGGGAAGGATAGTGGGGTAGATTATTGTATGAAGGAGAATAAGCATAAATGGAGAGAATACTATTCAGTAAGGAAGAGATAAAAAAGATGAAAAAATTTGGAAAAAGAATAGAGTAGATGAAGAGAAATTGAGAAATAGGAAGAAGAAAGAAGAGTGAGGAAAAAAAAAAGAGAGAGGCTAAGGCCAAAGATGAAAAGATAAAAGAGTTGGTAATATTGGGAATAGGCCCTATTGTAAGTTGCATAGCTGATAAGAACTAAAAAGAGATAAGAGAAAAGAAGAGAAAAGGGAAAAGAGAAGAACAAATTGTTTAGGGTCTGTTTGGCTGCAACTGTTCCATTCCATTCACCTAGACAAAATGACCGTTTGCGAATGGAACTGTGAAGCAATTTGTATAGGTGAATAAAACAGAACGGTTGTAGCCAAATAGACTCTTAGGAAGTACAGACAAAGTTTTTGTTAGTTAGCTAGAAGCACTTAGGATATCTGATTACCAGAAGGTAATTGTATTTAAATAGGTAAAAATATTCTCAAAAATTAAATAAAAAAAGTAAAAAAAAAGTACCTGAATATCAGAGTACTAATAGCCAGTTCTTCTTCTATTTCACTTTACTCATAGTTGGCAGAAGCAAGTGCAACATAGAAGCAAGTGTGATGCAACAATGTTTTTTTTTTAAAGTAAGAGTTTGTAATACTAGAAAACAAAAAAAGTTTAAACCTACTACCAGTATGCATAATACTAGTTATTAACTCCAGTTTCTTCAAATAGCCTGATTTTTTCTAATTGGAGATTGATACTATTGAGTAATGAGATTAGAATAAATATACAATACTAGGAGAATCAGAGAGTAGATGTAGAAATCAGCATTTTTGTAATAATACAATTTAATAATACTAATTATGTATATGATACTTTAACTAAAATACTATAAGTTTAAGTTATTTATTATTTTGTACAAATAGAATCTTTTTTTCTTCTATCATTTCAAAGAAAATAGAGTTAATAATTAGTACTAGTATTATATACAATAGGTTAAAAAAAATTATTCTATAGTATTAGAAACTATCATGGTGAAAGAAAAAAAGGTTATTACATTACACTTGCTTTTGCATCACACTTCCTTCTACTAGCTATTATCTGGTTACCAAAAGTTAATTATATTTAAATAGACAAAGCCATTCCTAGAAATTTAATAAAAAAGTATTTATAAAAATAAAAAAAGTACCTGAAAAGTAGGAGTAAGAGAGAGAGCACATACTAGGATCAATCAGAAGTGGAGCCAAAGAGTGTTTAGAGATATTTTCATAGCTATTTTAATAGCAAACAAGATTGTATATATCATACAGGAAAAAGTACATATTATAGATTAAATATAATAGACATATAATCGGGATTAAAAATAAAAATAAAGTACTAAAAACTAATTTACACTACATATACTATCCCTGTATAGTAATAAAAGCCTGAATTTTTTAAGAACTAGAATCTATAAAATTAAGTTTAGCCCCCATATTATGGACAGTGGGTAAGCAAGGCTGTAGCATGTTGGTAGCAACTGGCTGAGTTAGCATGTAGTAGCAACTAGTTGAGGTGTTGGAAGATTTCGTACCATAACTCATATTAGAGTTATGGAGTCTTGTATAGCTCACTGTTGTGAGTCATTATTATGTTGTAATTGGTTAGTATGCTTAAGTGACTCACAGTTATGAGTTATATAATATTATGACTTTCATGCATAACTCAGATTGTGAGTCATAGATTTTACACATATGATATAGTTAGTACATATAATCAGTTTATGAATATTGTATGTGACTCATAGTTATAAGTCACAGGGTTAGAGGTTTGTGAAGAGCAAGTATAAAAGAGGTCACCAGGACCCAGGAGGATGAGCTCTTCATGCTATCATCTTTGTATCTTCTTACCTATAACTTTACTACTTTATCTAAGTAGCTAAGTTGTGTGAATACTCTTATAAGTAAGCTATCTGACAGAAGCTTCAAGTGTTTGCCTGTATAATAACAAGAAGAAGAAGTATCTTGACAGAGAGAAACTCAAGTATTGTCACCTGTATCTGAGAGTACTGATGGGTAGAAAATATTATACTCCAATATTATTTCTAATTAATTTTCAATAGCTTTTATTATATGTGCCAGCCTATTAAAATATAAAAATTGTTGGTTTAAGCTGTTTTTAAGAATATAGGATATGTTCTTAAAAGAGTTAAGATCTGGGGATAATGGAGACCAATTTATTATTCACATTTGATAGGTTTATCAGGTAACTTATATCAAGTATATATACTTATATCTAAAAAGTTTCCATCTCCTAGTATGGCAATAGTTTAAATCATGATCATCTCAATAACAACCCCATTCAACTATGGCTCAACTACACTCCCACTGTGTCAAAGAAGACAGAAATTGAGAAATTTATGCCCTGTATAAATATACAAATATGGGGTATAATAAAATTTCCAAGCCTATGAAGCTCTGCAAGTTAACTATTTCGAAAGTGATAAAAAAGGCTAAAAACTATGATAGCAACACCCACAATGCTCTCAGAGCTAGCAGACCAACAAAGATAACTGATGCCAAAAAGAAAATTATACTTGATATTATTGATACTGAACCTCATTTAGCATTAAGAGATATTATCCCAAAGGCTAATGTTGGTCTTGAAAAAGATACTATCAACAAGATCTCTGGGGAAACTAGTTTTAAGTATAAGATATCAAGAAAAACACCATTTTGGAGAAAAGGATAGAAGAAGAAGAGGAAGGTGTTTGCTAGACAGAGGAGGAATTGGACAAGAGCTTGGAAGTGGGTAGTTTTTGTTGATAAAGCTACTATTGAGTATGATTCTAATCCAGTAAGAAGAAAAGTCAGACTTAGAGTGGGTGAGGAGCTAGAAGAAAAAACTTAAAGACAAGTATTAAGTCAAGAAGAACCAATATCGGAGTCTATGCTACAATTATGCATGGAAGGAAGATTAAGTTAATTCATGTCAGGAGGAGAAGTAAGGAGAAAAGAACCAGTAAATTAGACAGACTTGGTTTAAATACATATCAGTATACTACTGAAATTTACCAGCTATACCTTATCTCCTTCATAGACAAGATAAATCGATCCCCAGGAACTATTCATATAGCTACTAATAATGCATCATAGTATAATTAATTGGAAAACAAAAAATTGCAGGAGGATTGTGGATATTATAGACTATTTTGGCCACCCAACTCCCCAGATCTGAATCCTATTGAGAATGCCTGGTCCCTTCTCAAAAAGGTCTTCAGAAAGTGATTCTCCAACTTGGAGAGAAGGTCTCATAGTACTGCTAAATCATTTCAAGCAGTTAAGAAGCAGTAGGAGCTCATTCCCCAAGAAACAATTGATGGGTAGATTAAAAGAATGCTTGAAAGACTTCAGGCTATGCTGGATGTAGATGGAAGCCATACAAAATGGTAAAATATTTAAAAATTTCTATTATATTTCTTCTACTATCTATTCTGCAATTGAGTTATTGTGATTTTTTACAAATTTTCAAGTTTCTATTTTATTGTAGTTGTATAGTTGCACTGGGGGGTACAGAAACTTTTTAGATACAAGTATACAGTTGTGTCTAGGAGGTATTTGTATCCCTTGTCTAGCAATAGCACTACCACAACACCCAACTACAAAAAATTCCAACAAAAGGAAAGAACTCAATTAAAGAAAAAATAACAGTATAGCTAGTAGAGAATAGAAAAATATTATTACTATTTTGTATAGCCTCCTACTGTCTCCAGTATGCTTGCATTTCCTCAGACATCTTATTTATCTAACTATCCAACTTCTCTTATAGAATTAAATCTCACTCCTCCTTTGCTATCTCAAATAATTTAGCAAGACAGGAAGGCCTTTTTTCTAGTCTGAAGAATCACTTGGTGAGAGCTCTTTTCAGTAGTACTCTGGTGTTCTTAATAGGATTGAGTTCTAGTGAGTTAGATAGCTAAGAGTGTTTTTAGTAACTACAATCTACCTCTAATTTTCAATTTTCCTCCCTACCATACCAGGAGATATTCTCTGCAGTTAGGTAAATACTGTCAGAAGACCTATTCAGAGTATCTATAAAAGGGATAAGATATGGCTGGTGGATTTTAATTACATCTTGGTGGGAATTGAGGCCAAGTCTGTTCCTTTTAGTAGTTCTTTCCTCCTTCTCCCTATTCCTCATAAGAATTAACTCAGTCCTGCTACCCTTCATAATTGTAGCATAGACTCCAATACCAGTCCTCCTAAACTTCAAGCCAGGCTTCAAGTTTTTCTTCCAGCTCTTTATCAAGACTAACTCTAATCTTTCTGCCTATTAGATTTGGATTGTAAAATTAATAATAGTGGCTTCATCTACAAAAACAACCCAATTTCATACTCCTCTCTAGTTTGTTCTTCTTCTAGCAAATTTCTTTCTTTTCTCCTTTTATCCTCTCCTTCAAAAAGCCTTTTTTCAGGATATTAGAAGCTTAAAATCATCTTCTAAGATGATTTTATCAATAGTGGTCTTGCTTAAACCAATATTTGCTTTTTTGGTAATATTGTATAATAGTAAATAAGGCTTAATATTGACAATAGACTCCACTATCTGTTTTCTTGTATTGATAATCTTGATTTGTCTTCCACTTATTTTGTCATCATGGATATTTCTACTACTAGCTGGGGCTTTTTTGACTATATAGTGAAAAGTGCACTTAGAAATACCTAATAGCTAGTTTCCCTTCTATTTCGCTATTGCTTCTAGTTAGGCAAAGCAAGTATGATACCAAAGCAAGTATGACGTTCCTAGTTTTTTTGTTTTTTTTGCCGTCAACAGACTTATACAATGCTCTATTAACTAAGTACATGCACCTATTTCTTGAAAGGTTGAAAGATATTAATTGTAATGTGTTCGGGGCAGGCCCTAGTCATGTAGCAGTACGATAGGAGCAGATGGCTTCTTGGTCAACAAGAAGTGAGCGCTGCTTACTAAAGGAGGCTTCGAAGGGGTGTAAAAGGAAAACAAAGAAGTAATCGTTCAACCAAGTATATTAAGAATACTGTCAGTCAAAGTCTGCTGTTTCCATCGTAGGAATCAGCAGTCTTTAAATACAGCATATCGCTTATCTCCAGTCTGAGCAATATTTCAAAACGTTGTGTGTATCAACTGATAGCACACGAAACAATACAAGTATCAAACAATACTGTGAAACCAAACATAAAACAATGTGTGTATCAACCAATAGCACACGAAACAATACAAGTATCAAACAATACTGTGAAACCAAACATAAAACAATGTGTGTATCAACCAATAGCACACGAAACAATACAAGGATTAAATAATACTATGAAACCCAAACCAAATACTAACCTAGTACCCGTACTGGTTACATTAATTCAAGACTAGATAATTATTATTTCTTACTACTGAATTAGCTAATGTACATAAAAAATTATCTGAATCTGATTTACCACTCAACTTACTATAATCTCCTGCATAACTACCACCTATGTCAATACCTCTGGTATTTATCTCACCAGCTTTCTCTCCAGTTCTATAAATTCTCTCCTCTTTAGTTCCTTCTCCAACCTCTTATAATTGTGAATCAATTATACTCATTAAACTACCAGTTGGTACCTCTAGTAGTAATAGAACCTATAATAGGTCAGGAGATTCTGGAAGTGATTCAAAATCTTCACAACCTGAGTTCTTCTCAGAATTAGAAATTTGAATTAGTAACTCAGCTGGAACAATTCTACTATGAGCCTGAATATTATATACCTTTTGTTTTCATTCCTTTCCTGTCTTACGAGCATTAATACTGTGATGGTTTAATGCTGTCTTTGCTTTACTTATAGTAACCCCAATATTCTTTCTTACTTTCTTAATTGCCATAGCCTTATTCCTCTCCTCCTACTTCTTTTTCCAAAGTCTAGCCTCCTCTACAGTGATAACACCTCTTTTTTAAACTATATCTCAAGAATTAGCTTTGCATCTTTGATTTTCTTGAATCTGGGTTTGGATACTATGGTACTATTCCTGTTATAGTTGTATATGAGCTCAAATAACCTTGGCCCCATTTGCCTGTTGATGAAACTGACTTTTAAATGTTTGACTAAAACTTTTAACATAATCGACCTAGTCTTGTATACCTCTCTACTATTGAAAATATGAATTGGAAAGTGTAGACAGCTTCAACTCTTATATTTCTTCCATGGTCCCAGTAGTCTGAGTTTCTATCTGTTGGCCATTTCCATTTAAACTCACTATTTCATTTGCCAGTTCTTTCCCTTTGTCATTATAGTGGTACATTTTCTTTAGTCTATTTTTAAAGAATACTAAAAACATCCCAGAATCCTTAAATGAATTTTTAATAGTATGTGACTGAAAGGTTTGTTCTCAGATAGAACTTAACTTACAAAAGATGGAGAAAATAATATAATTGATATTAAGAGAGTTAAGAACATATTGAATTGCCTTATTATAGTAGTACTTCCAAGGCCAAAATACACTAACATGAAGTAGCTGTAGGATATATGTCAGGTGAAATGGAAATTAGAATGGAATAATGTAGTTCTCATGATATTTGATTGTGGGGTCATCCATCCAGTATGAAATATACCCATCTAGCAATAGAAGACACTAATATTCATTAGAACCTGCATCTGCATGCTTGATAAAGTGATCAAGCCAAGTGAGAACCACATTCTTATTTGTATATCCTGTTTGGGAAACAGCAATTACTTCAGTACCAGTCAAGCTATCAAGTATCCAATTCTCTATGATCTTGTTCCCAGAACAAATTACTACTAGAGGTAGTGGTTTACTTCTATCTGCACATATTGTCTCGATAATTGTAATAGACTTGCAGTTCTTAAGGCTTGCTGTATACAGCTCTTTTATGTCAATTGGAACAAAAACAGTTTCCCTAGTTGAATATCCAACTCATACTCCTGACTCATCCATATTAAAGATATATTTTGCCTGCTAGATTCCATATTTATTAAGTGTATTTTGATACTCAACAAAAAAGTTTTTGAGACCTTCTTCTGTATGAGTAGTAACTTGAACTCATACAATAGGCTTAGTTTAAGTAGTATAGGGATAGAAATTGTTCTTAAGCCAGAGTTGAAACTATTCATGAGATGGTGGATTGCATTGCTCTTATTGCCAAAGGTGGCAGATAGCTGCATAAATAATAGATAGGATAGCTCTGAATCCTATCTCAATCTGCTTATTGCAGTATCTAAAAATGGCCTTCTCTTGAGCCTTAGTAAGGATAATATTATTTCTACTGTATCAGTTTGGGATACCACAAGTGTTTTGTTTCTGGTACCACTTTCATAACTAATGCAATCAGATTAATAATGCCTTAACATTGAAGATTCATACATCAGTGCTGGCCTTCTCTGTTGGTTTATCATCTACCTATTCTATGGCATGATCTATAAGATTTTTCCCTTCATGGAATTCCATGGGATTGAATATTGCAATTGTTAAAGAGATAATAATCTTTTAATATTATGTCAATTGAAGAAAGTTGAAGGAGGCAAGAATGTATGAATCTAGTGAGCTTAACAAGTATTATTTTTACTGGCTATTTAAAACTAGCTTCAAGTGAAATAACTATAATATAATACTATGGAAGAAGCAAAATAGAAAAATAGAAAAAAGGTTTGGGGTATTACACTTACTTTGGCATCACACTTGGTTTGCCTGACTATTAAAGACTTGGAAATTTTATTATATCACATATCTGCATATTTATACAGGGTATAAATTTTCTTATTCAAGTCTTCTCTAGCTCTAATGGTATGTGGGGGAGTCATGGTAGAGATGGTTGTTGTGATGATAGCGGGTTGACCGATTGCACTTCAGGGGCGCGAAGACTTTCCGGACACTACTGTACACCAAAAAAAGCCTGCCTTCTGAGAAAAACGGGAAAGAAAATATTACCGGCCCTTATTAAGAGAGGTTCCCAACACCCTAGTGCAAGGCTCATTTACCCGAGTTCTTACGGGTATGCCTTCGGTGAGCAGCGATCACCGGAACCGCCGTCGGTTTTCAGGATCCACCGTTGGTCTTGGGGGCTGAAAGGATCCTTAAGAACAAAGCATCACCTCAAGCGATATCTCTATCTACTTATCTATTCTGCCAGTGACCGCCTGTGCTCGCACTTGTACTTGCACATTTGTTAATACATTGCGACAAAAGAGTTCAACACTCCCTTGTCCCTCAAGGCTTTCTGAAGCCGCGATACTTGCGGTTCCTCGGCTTTCGTCTAAGCCCCCTAATTTATATGACCACAGATTCCCCCCTTCCCCCCCAAGAGATAGAGTCGGAACAGATCATTGTGGAGGCGCCCAGGATATCGCGGTCCACACCTCGTAAAATAGCGCCAACGGAATATTTCCCGTATTACCTCCGACCCGTACGTGTATATCGGTAGATGAAGCCATTTCGGGATACTGCAGCACCTCGTATCGTCTATATCCAAATCGGAGGTGGTTTTGAGCGCTGCATATATATTCCAAAGCGCACTGTGGAACTCTGTGTCTCCTAAATAATGCAGTAGGAATTCTCGGTAAAAAGCACCATACAGATAAGTTCTCATTGCAGATCATAGCGATGAAAAATCTATTTTGTACGGGATACCGGTATCAGGGGAGTAAGGTTTGGGTTTTCTTTGTTAGCGACCGGTGCAAAATATTGTACTAGTACAGTACCACACCCCCGTTAGTGTCCGAGATTGAGTTGACTAAGACACTACGGCATCAAGTCTTCGGTGATCATCAAGGTAGCTACTGTACCGAGTATAACCGTCATTAATATTAGCTATGGTCCGAAGTTTGCGCATCTGAGAAGTCGTACTCGTAGTACCCTGGTTATCAGAAGTTGGCTATTGGCCTTCGTCTCAGACACCGACAGGGATGGCTTTTTTTTCACCTTCCACCGTATCAGCAGCCCACCGGCATTGGCATTGCAGATTTCCTAAAAAGTTGCGAAAGGGGTCCCAGTATTTTATTCCCTCTCGGAACCTGAATGCGCAGTAAGGCTCACCGGGGGCTCAGAGGAAAATAAGAAATAAAAATAGGGTTCGCAACCTACGGTATTGCCCCAGCGAGCCTTTGCCCAGTCTTGAGGGAGTCCACGATACAGTAGGGGATAACCATTCCCTCGATACTTTTAGGAATGCGGGAGTTACCGTCCGATATCACCTATTGGGGAAATCCCTTCAAATTTCTTGTCAAAAGTATCCTATGCGCAAGGGGCCCCAATACTCTGAATGCAGCAAAACCCAGCCCAAGGCATACTTGTACCTACCCTCGCATGTGCTCGAGCGCAGGACAAGTGCCGTCCCCTATCGGTGTGCTAGGTACGGTACTCGTACTACTAGTACTTGTGCCGGTACAAGTAACGGTACTGTACCGGTATCGCGCGGCAATGGGTTCTCAGGTCGGCTCGGAACCTCCGTTCAACGGAGAGGTACGGTACCACTGCTCGGCAAAGTGTATTATCAGTCAACCCGCATTGTACGAGTACTCGAGTACTCTGTGTTGTGTTGCAGGGTTGGTGGTACAAACTATCGGTGTTCCATACTTGTAGTTTTGTCACCCCTGGGAGACAAAAGTGCTTCTCGTATCACATAGCTCTTCAGAATACGGTAGCCCACAACCCTGAGGCCGCCAGCACATTCCGTTCCCATTTGAGTTCATCTCCGCCGCCCAATCAAAACCTAAAATAGACCCCCTAATTTCTTCAAAGCGGCGAAGTATGATGGTCCTCCCCGTTCTCGTGAAGTCTTTATTCAATTTATGCTTCCAGGTTGCACCACCCCTGGTTGCAACCAAACCAAACCTCTCCAATGAAGTGAGGGGGCTAAAACGCCCCCTGCTCAGCCGCGGGATTCGGCGCAACGTCCTGCCTGCAGCCTGCACCCACGAGTAACAAACTTCTTTGACCCTATTTGTATGAGGGTGAGTAGCCGGTAACCCTAAAAAGAAAGCATGGAGGGGAGGGATTGGTTGTTGTAGGTATCTACCGTACTGTAGTGTGATTAGGTACGGCGCTTCACCAAGGCTGGAAGCGTTATATATTCCTCCTTCCCTCCCCGCACTCGATTTGTTCGCTCGCTACTCGCCTTCATCAGAACGCCAAAGAAAATGTCAGAAAACAAGTTCAGAGTCGGTCTTTTCGACTGTTTTGCCGATATAAAGCAATGTACTCACCTTCCAACCCATATCCCGACTCATTGCTGATATTGCAGGTCTCATCGGGTGCTGCATCCCCGGCTTAAGCTACTCGCAAACCGATTACCGTCTCTCCACAAACCCTTCCACACTTGAAGGCCATGAGCCGATAAACGCCAACT
>PYWC01000026.1:619817-631842 GCA_003182015.1 Tuber magnatum | reverse complement strand
TGTACTCGGGGGTAGCCATAAGTCGGGCGCACCCCATATACGGTAATTAGGGCTCTCCACCATACAAACCCGTTTTGTGGCTTTTTTTTGTAAGGTGGACAAAAGTCGGGCTCACCCCCAGAATAGGAAATAAACCCAGACATTTCGTGGCACCGCGCCCGACTTACCCTTGTACCCGAGTACTCGTACTTGCAGAAGCGGCTTGAATTTTCTCCTAGTCACAGGGGGAGGACGATATACTAGACTCCAGTATCTAACTTAGGGGGAACTACTACCACGTTGATTAGCCCCTTCCGCCGGATACGGAACTTGGCACCTGGGCACTTTGGCCTTGCCGTGTCTGCACATAAACGGGGGGAGTTATCCCAGGTATCAGTCTTCCTCTCCGCTGTAACAGTGTACTCGTCGTGTCGTGACGTTTGTGAAATGGACTGGGCTTGCAGGGGGGTGCAGAGGGACGTGCACAGAACCACAGAAGAGCCTGAAAAGGAATCAATTGAACATAAGTAGCAATGCAACAGGGGTAATTTATTATACATTATAATTATTATAGAAATTAAAAATTAAGTATTAAAAATTAAAATTGTTTCCTTCTTCATCCTCAATACAAGCTGTTATCCGTTAAGGTATGGAATCAATATGATAATTGATCCGTTCTCGTGGGTAGTCATTCCAAGCCTAGAATAGTATTAGATAAAAGATAAAAATAAAAAATTTGAATTTGAATTTACCTCTTCAAGGACAAGGCGAATCTGCCGAGCAGTCATTCGTGCACCAATTTTATCCTGTAAAATGTCCTTTAACTCCGTCCAGATTGTCTCTATCGAATTCAAATCTGGAGAGTTAGCAGGCCAAATGAGTTTGGTAAACCCAAGCCGTTCACGAGGAATATTGTGATAATGGTGAACATGTGCTGGAGCATTGTCCTCCATTATCACAATATTCCTCTCCGGAAACTCAGTTGCTGCCCGAGAGGTAAATGGATAGAGAAGGGGGTTAAGAATTCGCTCGCGGTAAATATACCAGTCGATACCCCCTTTTCTATCCACTTTTCGTGTTTTCAACACTGGGTCGGGAAATGGGATTGGCAATCCCGAGGAGCTGGCATTTGTATTTGCTGCCAGCTCCAATTGATACTCTCTTTGGAGAGCAAGAGTAGCTTCCTTCCGTTGATTGGCTGTCTCATATGGAGTACTGTACATATGGTATGGAAGTTCAAAGCCTAATATATATTTAGTAATTTAGTATTAAACGATATGTACATATTAGAAATAAAATAGATTAAACTATAAAGTAGTTATAAGCAATAACATTGAATATAAAAAGGTATAAATTAAATAACAAAAAGTATATAATCAAAATATATTCGTACATACCTGCCTTTCCATATATGATAGCACCCCAAAACATAACCGTTGCCTCCTGAGCAAACTTTCTGTCGATGTTTTGTGGTCGGTAGGCCTCACCAGCTCGGCGTAGTACCCCACGGGCTCGACGGGACCGGAGGTTTCCAGTCTCAAAATAGGACTCATCTGTGAAGATGATATTCCTCCAATCGTAATTTTGATACTGGTAGCAAAAGGCAAGTCTTCTTGCCTTTTGTTCAGGGCTAAGTGTCGGTTTTCGAACTGGCTTTCGGCGATATATTTTATTTTCACGCAGTACTTTGGAAACTGTTTGTCTACTCACATTCAGTTCCGCTTTTTTGTTTAAAAATATTAATTATTAGTTACATGTTCCAACTCAGACTGTAAAATTAAAAAAAAAAAAAAACTTTCTAGTACCTGCTTCCACTAACTGTGTAAAGGTCATACGGCAATGGTCTGCATCTTGCAGAGTAACTTCCACTAAATGTTCTTTCTGTGCCTGTGATAAGGGCTCATTGGAACCTTTTACTGAGTTTGGTAGTGGGGTAAGATTCTCGTCAGCGCAGAGGTCAGGGTTTTTGTTTTTGGTGGCTCGCTGGCATGCTGTTCTGATAATATTTGAGCAGGTACTTAATAGCACCCCAGTTTTTGCTGAAATGTCTGCTAAACTCATCTTTTGTGCTCCCTCGAGCATAGAGTACCCAACGATCTGGCCCCGCTTGGCCATTGAAGTTGTTTGGCCTCGTGGTGTTGACATTTTGGTGAATTTCCGTGTTGTTGATATTTACCTAACGTGCTGGACGCGATGTATGCTCTCTGAATTCCCCTATTCTACTTTTTATCTTAATAATACTGCAGTTTACACTAAATCATTCTACTACACCTATTTAGATTCACTATGGCCTAATATGTACCCCTGTGCGCCACCATGCAAGCCCGGTCCATTTTACAAACGTCACGACACGACGAGTATACCGCCATTGCAGCGCCCCAAACGTAGGATCTCAAATCGGAGATGCTCGCTGTGCCCGATATTTACCCTTCCGCTTCAATTTTGGCATCGGCATTGATGGGACGAGCTTACCAGGGCTTGCTTGGTCATGAAACTGCGAGACAAGGCTTTCGTAGCAGTATCATCGGGAGTCACTCGTCAGGCTGGATTTCATTCTGGAGTCCGGAGTGGGCCCTTATGGCATCTTATGTTATCTTAACGCAATGGTGGCAATTGCAATTAATGTGTTCAGGTTTCTTGGTTTAGCACAGGCTCTGTAATTCGAGAGCTCTACCACTCCATCCCGGTTCCCATTCCTGCGATTCCTACCATCTATCTATCTGTACATTCTCGATGTTCCTGGGCCTGCTGTCCTTGGCAAGGATGCTGATATCGAAGGGTGTCTCTCGTCCTTTTTGATCCTTACCTCAGGAATCGTGGATGCCATGGTTCGCACCCGGGGAGCTCGAGCCGGTCAATTCCCAAGATATCGGAAGTGACATGCCTAAAGCCTTTATTACGGTGCGACATGACGCAAAGCGCTTAAAGCATGTACTGTACTGTACCAAAGTAGGTGCATTTTCGTAACACCTGTTCGAAAAAGGTAGAGGGCACAAACAAGGTAAGTGGGATTTAGTGATTTCATATTCTATCACCGTCCACACCGAGTTTTTGTCATCTAATCTTCATCCTTTGCGCAGTTGGAAAGGATTTGAAAACTTTGATCAATCATTCCACACGTTGCGGAGTTGTCTATGGGATTTGCACGGTCTATTCTACCGTACTCTTATAAACCTCTCACACTTAGCCGAGCTGTAGGAAGCGTTCATCCGATACGATCCTGGATGATTTTGATCTTCGTAAGGCTCCAATATTGAAATCTTGTTACTGATGTTGTCGGGGATTACAATACGGTGTTTGTGTAAGTGCCTGGGATGGGGCCGAAGTTCGCGGGAGTGGTTCTCATGACTCACTGGAGCAGTGTATATGACTGGGGTGCATTGTGTTTAGAAATTGAATAAAGAAAGTTCAAGAGGGATAGGGGGAGTTGAGCATGGGAGCTGCAAATCCCGCTTCCCCTATCCATTACCTTTTGGAGTTACCCTTTACAAATACCGGTAGAGGTGTTGCAAAAATGAACCCGCCTTGGTAGACGCTTCAGGCACTTTGCGCCACACTGCTGACTGCTGGCATTGGGCATGCTATGGAGCAGTCTGAATTTTTTTTTTTTTCATTCATGGTTCTGTGCCAGCTAACCGTAAGCTCTCCTTGGTTTGTCGTGATTAGTACTAGGGAGCATTCAGGATTATCGGTAGCGGATCCCCGAAAGAATAGGGAAGTTGTCTAGCGGTAGAAACTTTTTCGGCCTTCGGAGGTCTACTGCCCCTTACTAGAGGCTCAATTACAGCTTCCTCCGATAGAAATAGATCGCAGGCCGGGGTTCGCGTCTCACTTAAGATATAACTAACGCTCATTTCTAGCTTACCTATGCGGAGAGTTCGAGAATTCCTCTTGGTGGAGCACGGGTGGTATGATATCACGAACGAGGACTGAGTTTTCTTTCGCTCCTGGATATCGCCTTGGATTCTAACACATGGCTTCACGAGTGTGCACTTATGCTCGCCGACTGATCGGCCTAGATCCTTTGATTGTAGGCTCTGGTATCTGCGGGCCCATTTCCAAGGTGTGCTGGCGATATTCTAATTTTGTGAGTCGCTCTGACGGTAGCAATAAGATGGAGCTTTTGGCGCTTGTTAAACCATTGTACTGCACAGCACTAACTAATTTTGACCTGAACTCCGAAATCCCACCTCCTCAAGCTCGCTTGACGTCACAGTAAGCAGAGTTGTCAGAGAGAGAGAGCGATCCCTAACTCTGCCTTGCGAAATCCCTCTATCGGTGTTAGTTCCTCGGTCTGTCGATTACTGTCACTCGAGTATAATACCACACGGCCAAGCCTAGGCGTGTTACTAAGTTGGAACGATACAATTGATTGATGTTTTATCCAAGCATCGAGACTCGTTTCCGCCCACCTCACCTCTGAGGAACGAGCTCTGCCGAGGCTGTTCGCCATAAGCAATAAATACGGTACCCACCATCTCCCCGGCGAGTATCACCACCCTGCCCAGTCGAGGCTATCAGCGCTCTGATCACCTAATTCTTGACATCACCCCCGGGAAATCTGATCAATGACATCAACCACCCCACGGAGCAGGGCCGCACGTCGCAACGACATACCGCGGTGTAACAAGCCCCCTCCAAAAATCCACAACCATCGACCCCCCCGGAAGAATAGAGAGACAGATTATATCCCCGAAACTCTCCTTTCTCCCTTCTCTCGCCCTTTTGACTAATCCATGAACTCAGCATTTGCGAGAGCAGGACTGAGACTGGGCGGTCCCACACAACTCAAAGTTACCGTTCCCTCGCAATATTATCAGTACCGAAAATTGTCCTCCTCGAGCGTGTCTCTCGGCCCTTCGCAAGTGAAGGGACATGTGCTGTGGATTAGAGGCGTTATGAACGTACTTTTCCCCTCCTCCGTTTTTCATTTGGGAGAAGACGGGGGTTTGGTCCAATGAGTGAACGGCGAGTTAGGAAATGGTCGGTAGGATGTCCCGTTCAGAATCTTGGAAGAGTTCCGGGCATCGAGACCAGATGGCTGCGGTTGAAGAAATGCGCGCGGCGAAGGCGGAGGGGGACACAAAACTTCGCTGCCAAGAGAGGAATCCTACTATGTTGCAGATGGAGGGGAAGGTGGAAGGGGTGGTGGGGGTGATGGTTGGATGTCGGGGCATGAAGGAGCGTGGTGCGTGGAAATGCGAAGCGGGAAAGAGGAAGAGAGTTTAGTTTTGTATATTGTTGGGATTGAGTGTTGTAAATTTTTAATGCTGTTTCTTCCATGAATCAGGGGACACGGGATGTCACTCGCAATTTTGTGGATTCTTGAGCTTGGAAGCGTGATTGTATGATACCCGGGCGGGCTGTGGGTTTTCGCCTGTCCCTCTGGATGCTGGTGCTGCTGTTGGTAGATGGATGTTGCGTAACGGGGGAGGTTCTTGAGCCAGTGTTTACATGGCTGATTAACCGATTGAAGGGAATCCTACTCGAGTACAAAGACCTTCTCTCCCTTCTTTATATTCTCGTTTCCCTTCTCTACTTTTGGCTAATTGTCAATAGCTCGCGTCGAACATCACCCGAAACAATGGCCTTCGGAGAAATTTTACAATCTTCGGATTTTCGCCCCATCCCCGCAAAAGCCTTGTAACCAACCTGAAACCTTGGATAAGGCTTTCGGCGGGTACCACCCGATATGTCTCATGGCACCGATGTTCTACCGTACCTGGCCAACCTTCGGTACGCTCTTCACTCCCGTACTACGATACCGGCAGTCTACTCGTGCGCATTGGCATAAGCCCTGCCTAGCCCAGGGGCTGGACAAAACCATCCCTTAATTTACCATGGTATGACGGTTAATCCGGGACGAATCGGGGGCACTGATGGAATATCCCCACTCGTACTCGTACTGATACACACAGTTAAGAATAGCAATACCTTCCCAAACGATTGAGGCGATACGGTACAAAGTCTTTGTTTCCCCCGACCGTAGTTAGCTACTGGTCAGCATGAAAACTGTGGTGAGTTCGCCTTGCATGGATTGTGAGACATGAGCGTAAAGGCTGTGTGCGAGGGGCTTACCGGGGCTGGAAGCCATCGACAAGTTACTTACTCGTGGTCGACGGGCGTGTACTAGTACAACTACGCTGGACAATGAAAAGGAGCTGCGTTCCCCACACGTCTTCTCCATTCTTCACGAATCCGCTCACGAATTGCTATCGCATACAATGGCTGAGTTGAGTCTACCGCCACTTAGAATTCTCTCGCTTGACGGCGGGGGGGTCCGTGGATTGAGCTCGTTGATGATACTGCAAGACATTATGACCACGATATCGCAGCAGGAGAAATCCTCAAACATCCGTCCGAAGCACGACGACACACCATTGAAGCCGTGCGAATACTTTGACATCATCGGCGGAACATCTACCGGCGGAATTATTGCCATTTTGCTCTCTCGTTTGCGCCTAGACGTGCCGACATGCATAGACATCTACACCCAGCTCGCAGAGGAGATTTTCAGTAAAGACCGTTCAATTAGAATATTTGGAACGCCGCTCCGATTTGCAGGGGCTCGATTCTCAGGGGCAGTATTGGAGAAAGCCATCAAGCGGGTGTTGGTCAAGAAAGGCTTCGACCCGGAGGAGAGAATGTTCGACGAGACTCTCTCACTACGCGAGAAGGAAATCCGTCGTCGGGTGGATACTGACCAACTCGCCAAACTAGAAGTAACCCATAGTGGCGGTGTCCGGGATGTAATCGAGAAGAAACCCTGGCGAAAATCCACAAACAGCAATTTCTTCCTCACTCCTGAACGGGATTCTACGCCAGAATCAAAGACACCTAGCGCACAACCCCCCGAGCTGGGCTGCCATGGCATAGTAGTTGCAGTCTACAAGCACGCCGTCGGCGTGCCGAAATTGTTTCACACAAACGATCCCACCGATCGCAAAACTAAAATCTGGCAGGCCCTCAGAGCGACCTCTGCAGCCCCAACCTTTTTCGACGAGATCACGTTCGGCACGCCCAAGATCACCTATATTGACGGCGGTCTCGGCTATAACTCTCCATGTGCCGAAATCGATTTTGAGGCCAAAGCGCGCTGGCCTGGTCGGGAAATTGGTGTAATTGTCAGCATCGGTACAGGTTTGCAAACCATCCCAGCTATAAGACGTGGATTTCGCTGGCTACCCTTCGGTCTTCATCGCGAACTGTCACTCGCGGGCGCGCTCGTGGCGATGGCGACAAGCACGGCGAGAGTTGATAATGAGGTACAAAGAATGTATAGGGATGCGCAAACAGAATATTACCGCTGGGATGTTGATTCGGGCCTCGGTGAGATTTCTCTGGAGCAGTGGATGAAGGAGGACGAGATGGGGAGCGTTACGAGACGATACTTGGACGATCCTGATCAGGTTATACGCAGGCAGGGGTTGGCTAGGACGATCGTGGGGATTTCGACTAAGAGGAGAGTTGTCGAGTGTTCTGCCGGGAGGTTCACTATCGCCCCAGCGCTTGTGGGGGAAGAGGCTGCGAGTTGGTCGTTGGAAAACATGTTCCTCCCGGGCATACCCAGGGACAGTTGTCTAGGCCCAATACCGGTACCTGTCCTTGAAGACCTCGACCGCGACGGCACCCGTGCCGAGTCACAAATCCTGTGCTGCAACCGCGTCCTCGCTTCCTCGATAGACCTCCGAACACTAATTTCCGGCGTGCCTACGGGCCGCTACATGCTCCGCTATATCCTCCGTTCCTTAGTACAGACATCTTCATCCCCCCTTCGCCCCCCGGGAGACTTGATCCTCTCAGCTGGGAAGCCATACGATGCAAGGACGTTCGCGAATCGCTTCGTCGATAGGTACATTTCCACGGACGTGGTTCCTACGCTGCTATACCCGGATGCAGTGAGGGTTAGGGTTACCGCCCAGAAATGGGCTGTTGGGGGCCAGCAGGGTAGTAATAGTGGGTGGTTTGAGGTTTCTGGAGGTGCGGAGCTGGTGATTGGTGCTGGTGGGCAGGTCGGGGTTGTGGTTAGTTGCATGGGAAGGGGTGGGGGAGGGGATGATGGCCAGATTTGCGGTGGATGGGGGTTTGGAGGTGTGAGGTTGGTGCCGATCTAGAGGGTTTTTAGTAGGTAGCGGTGATGGGGAATAACTTTGTTTGCACGATCGATGGCGGCAGCATGGGGTATATTGCATAGTACAAGCATTTAACGGCCGGCGGCTTTCTTCAGTTTTCAGTTTTGCTCTTTCTTTCTTTCTTTCTTTCTTTCTTCGATAATAGACAAGTTAGCAAGCATGGTGTGCAGATCGCTCTTGTTTGATGGTTGTAAATTCCTCTCGTCAATAGTAATAAAATAGATTATCATGTCCATCATATTTTATTTCAATCATTTTCATTCACTCGAGTATTTTCACACCGCAATAACTTGCTTGCTAAAGCCATATAAAAAGCAAGTACCGTATTACACCATATTAACACACTGATCCCTTCAAAGCCAAGACCTCTGTTAAACCACACCACGCCATCCAAATGTTAGGTAATAGAGCGTCCGCACAACCGGACCCCGAAGGGCCGGGCAAGGGATTTGCTGGGATAGTGCTGTCTGGCCATCCTACGCTAATTGTTTACCGGTATCTACTCACAATACCGGTACCTGGACTTTTAGACCCGGTTTATTTGACCAGGCCTGGGTTCCTTCTCGGGAGGGCTCACCAGATTGGGGGGGGGGGGGCGCAAATTATCCTGCCAGACCGGCGGATTGAGGGAGCAAGCTTGCAGAGCCGGTCTGCCCCCATCGCGAGCTAGAGGGAGAAGCGGTTGATCACGTATCTCACCGATATCCTGTGGTGGATCGTCGTGGCGGGAGATTTACCAGAGGGTTGGACTTTGGCCTTGCGGCGGGGATGCGGGGGTCTCTGCTGGAGCGGGGGTTTAGATTTCTGGTGGAGGTGGATCGTCCCTCGGCAAGAGTGCCAATTGATTTCTTGGGGGTGGAGGGAGGAATGGTTTAAGGGGTTTTGTTTACCCCGGTCTGGGGCGCTGAATGGTATGATATTTGTTTTTGCTTGTTGCCGGGCTTTGTAGTATGCTAGTTGGGTGCTTTTGAAATACCAGTTCCGTAAGCTACATAGCGGCTGGATACGGAGATTGTATTGCAATAAATACCCTTAACAATTAAAGAATTTAACAAAAGAATCCTGGTTCTGTTCTGGACCCTCTGTCTAGCTCAATTCACTGAAGTTCCGCAGTATCGCGAGCGATGTTTTGGGGTGCGGTAGTCTGTCAAGTCTGTCTTTGAGATCCCTGGTGATACCGATGTCCGCGTTGAGCTTTTGTGCCCTGGGTGAGGGATTCTGGTAGATTAATTGCTACCTGCGTCCCAATACTCGGGGTCGTATTACCTGCTGACGTCCTCGATATCTGGATTTGTTGCTTGTCGCAGTTGCCCCGTGAAAGAGCGTGTATGGCAAGTGGGATCACCGGTGGGAACCCAAGTTCCTTAAGTTTGTCATGCCTGTGGTGGGGTAATGTAATCTCGTGTTGAATATCTTTGGTGGTAATGTCCATTAGGGATGCCATAGCGCTGGAAACCGCTGTATGGTACTGCACGAATGATGTTTGAATATTGGGTGAAGGTACTAGTACTCTCCGATAAACCTGACGGGGGGAGGTGTTTTGTATCGAGGTAGTGGTATTTGAGGGGCTTAAGTCTGGAGTTGTAAAGATATTGAGAGCGAATGGGGAGGGTAGGTATGGCAGTATTGATTGATTCTCTCGTTCAAGCCGTCTGCCGAATACTCGATCTGGATGTGGTCAAGGCTGTGTCTGACGAGAAGCTTTACCGATTTTCTTTGGCCTAGGTTTCAGTGGTGTTCAGATTGGCTGGCTAACTAACTATCATAGCTAACAAGCTAACTAACTTTCTAACCTACTAACTACTGGTAGCTAACTAACTAACTACCATCAACCAACAACCAACCAATCAACCGACAAAACAACTGACCTAGCCAGCCAACTAACTAACTAACGAACGGTATTGGACTGCACTCGTACAAATATAGTACCAATCGACACATTCGGCTTGGACCTGTTCCCTATCGAGTGGAAGAGCAGTCAATTTTTGCGATATTGACATCCCCACGACCAACCACATTTAGCAGCCCGCACAGAACCAACCGGGTTAAAAGTGTTCGTCCACGAAGTCCAGAGAGGGAGCCTCCGGGTGCGCGCGTAGTAGTGGGATCTGTGGTATATCCATCTTTTCTTTTGTCGGTAGTTAGGTGAGGAATAGCTCCATAGCGACGCCGAGGTAGATAGTGACTTTGGGGGAATTCCCGGGGAAGGTGGGGCGGGGGAATTGCACTGGTATATGAATCTGTGATGTCGTGGACGTCAGGGTGGTAGCTGTAGAGTAGTTTTGTTTGAATTCTTGGCTCCGGGAGGGATGTGTTCTGCTGTATCATACTGTGCTATATCTCGCCGAGGAGTGTGCGGTAGGCAGAGTCGGAATAAACATAGGGGATCACTCGGCTTTAGGAACGAGTGGGGGGCTGTTTGGTGAGAAGATATGATAGAGGTCGGGGCCTGCCGGGATCGGGGGTTTTCGGGCTATCATTGAATTATCTGGCTGCGATGGCCGGAGACGGTATAGATAAGGATTCGGGGGGGGTGCTCTGCTGCCGTAGCGCCTGGATTGAAAAGTCTGCGGTTTTTCCTTCAGTTCTCTTGGGGTAGCGGAGCGTGGAGAGTTAGTTCCTCCCTTCAAGGTATGATACTTCATGCTACCTGCCAAGACTGGGGTTTTTGTGCGGGAAAGATAACACGCATTGAAACAGACCTTTCCCAGTTCACGTGCCCACGATTCTATAAAAAATGGGGATAAAAAACCTAAAATGGAGATGCATTATAGTTCGAACACGCTAAGGCTCTATTTAGCGCACCACCATATAGATACTATTTTTCCAGAAAATGTCGGTGTTTGGCGAGCAATTTTCTTTATTATTTAGGGATTCGGGGAACACAAAGGGTCGCATAGGTTGTTAAAATGTGTAGCGCTATGATATAGGACTGCTTTCTGTGGCAACCCTAACTGTTGAAGTTGCTATCATACAATTGGAAGGAATCCGAAGGACTCGATATGAAAACATGGGGCTCCAATTGAAAGAAGGCTACTTTTGTGGCATGCCAAACAGACCCTCGTTTATTCTATTTCTATGAGGAAAGGGTGCCGTAAAGGCCAGAAAAGAGCCATTTTTCTGGAGCGCCAAACTGGGCCCATTTTTTTCTCCTCAAGATATCATATCTGTGGTGTGTTTCGGCCTCTGTCCTGTCGAAGTACAGAACTAAAGGACCTCTACGGGCGCCTGCCTCTAGCACTGTATCACCGATATGCAAGAACCCACTTAAACTCCTACGATACTGGTAGGTAGGCGGTACTGCAGAAAATGACACTTGGAAATACACATATATCCGGAACCGGCGAGGCTCCTTTGTAAGACTGTAGCCGGTCGGGTATGACTAACTCGGGTGCGAGAATTGTTGTCAAGTTACCATTCGAGTACTGTATAGTACTGTACCGGGATGGAGGTTAGATATTATTAAAGACTTTATTTCGGTCACAATTAACCATCTCAATTTGAACCTACCAATAAGTTCCTATCCCAAACAAGCGAACAACAAGTAGGGTAATATGATTGATTACTCAAGTACCGTTATCCAAGAACTGGCTTTCCTGAATTGATGTTTTCGCTGTCGTTGGATTTAGAACTTTGCGGGTGAGGGAATGGGATATTCCGATGATGAGTTATCCACCATACAGTGCGCGAGTTGGACTGGCGGAGGGTTTGGTAGGGTGGAAGGTGGCAGGCCGAGGCATGATAGGGGGGCATGCGGTGTGTGTTTGTGTGATTATGTAGTGTTCCCGGTCTGGATTGTCAGGTCGTTGCTAAACCAGCGTATGATTACAAGTAATGTCACTGTCATGCGGTATCCCGCGGGACTCGGCCACGATCGTTGAGTAGAGCTGAGCGTTTGAGATTCTGTGTTTTCG
>PYWC01000026.1:582341-619523 GCA_003182015.1 Tuber magnatum | reverse complement strand
GGGGGGATTTAGGTGATAACACAGCAAAACTGGTCCCCTACGACTTCCCTTCGATAGGTATCGCGGTATCTGTCGTAACGTCTATCGGAGCGGGCTTGGGGGTCGTAGCCGCGGATGTACCGACTATATCACCACTCCATTAGCAACCCGGGATTCAAGGAGGAAAATCTGCGGGGGAACGAACTGAGTCTTAACCGGAACAACGTATCTCTGCTCATGATAGCTATTCCTCCCTGTGTACGGATCTAGGCTCATTGGATACCCCCTGCTATTCCTGTGATACAGCGCGCCCTGATCATGGTATCTTCCGCCATGGGAGGCGTTATACATGGTGTTTCGATCGCCGTAGTACCTTGTCGTCCGGCCGTTCTGGTGATATACTACCGGGGCTCGCTGGTACATTGTTTGACGACGGTACATGTTTGCCCCGGGTTGTTGGCTGTGGTATATTGTGCCTCCTGGTCCATATCGCGCTCCTCCTCGTGGGTTGGTCTGGTGGACTAAGGCGTAGTTATCGGGGAGGCTCCTGCTGTTCCGGTAGCTTGCGGGGACAATTGCTCTGTCATCGACGTGATACATTTTGAACTGGCTATTCCTTGGCTTCCTTCCTTCCTTTATTTTTCTTCTTCTTTATTTAATTGCGCCCGCAAGGTTTCGAGAAGGTTTTTGGTTGGGTGAATTGAGAATAATGGGAGCTCTTCTGATCTTGTTTTGACGTAGAAAGGCGAAATCTATCTGATCTGGTCCGGTCAAAACTAAGATACTTATACTCTCAGCCTTCTTTTTTTTATTTTGCACCGTCGGGAGGGAGGGAGGGGCCAAAACGAGGCTACTGTATCACCGATCTTTCTCCGCATCACACCTCACATTTGGGCCACTGCCTTTCCTTCCCCTTCCCTGCAACATTTCGCTGGCAATATATTTTTCCTCCCTTCCTTTCCTCGAATTGGATGCGCTCCGCATATCGCATCGTCGCACTCCAGAGATCTGGTTCGGTGGAATCATGAAAATGGTCCCTCAATCGGTATTCACTCTCGTGTTACGCATGCGTTTGCCCAGAGCTCTACCTCCAACCCTCTTCCCCCCCGTGGCCTTTGGCACGGTTCACGCTTGCATTGAGTCAAGTATGGTGGTGGTGAAAAATACCCGTTGGTCTGTCATGGAATAACACGTTAACTTGCTTCGACAGAAGAAAGAGGTCGGAATGAACGCTTTTCACTGGAGGCAGGTAGAGCGGCAGACATGTAATGTACCGTACTTTCCCTACCTACCATTGCGAGGTGCTTAAGGATAAACCGGCAAGAGAGCTAGTCTGAAACAGAATTGTTATCTCAGCGAATCGGAGTAACCCTAACCCTTACCAATTGGAACCTGGTGCTTTCCTCCGTCAACCTTCAAGAATCTGTATGCCAGTAGGGCGACGCTCGCGGTCCGGGGGGGGTGTGTGTGTGTGTGTGGGGAATCAATCGGTGGGGCGGCGGCGACTGATTAGGCGATAGGCAGATTCTTGGGCTGCAACTGAGTGGTTGCGGCAGGTGACGTTTTTTGCAGCCTTATCGGTGATGAGCGTCTACATGGAGCTTCACTCGTGGTTGCAAAAGTCACTGCAGCACCCATCGCTGTTCCTTGTTAATACAGTCAGTAGATGCTTACCGTAGTTGGATAGCAGGGATACTGTTGGCAGAATGGCGCTAAACTAAAACTAAATTTCCCGCCATCCTCTCGTCAATTGGGGTCAAGTTAACCACATTTGATCCGGTCCTGACCACGAGGTTTCTCCGGTACCGGTACTTGTACTTCTGTTGGAAGTTGCCCTTGATCTTGGCGTGATTTAGCGGAGCCAAAGTAGCCTAGAGTGGAGAGCGAAGAAGGATATAAATAGGCAGATCAACCTCGGTTGCACTCCAAAAAAGCACCACGCTGCAGTCCCGTCCCGTAGCTATCCGGGGATCAAGGACCCTACCGGTATTTCTGGCTAGATTACTAAATAAGCGGTTGTTCAAGTTTTTAACGTTATGTGGGAGAAGAAGAAGAGGGGTATTGAATTGTAAGAGCCACAGGTTGGAATATCCAAACTCACTTCAGAAGTTACTCCGTTGCCCTACGGTATCGGTGTACAACAGGTGCAAATCCTGATCGACTCAGCCTCCACCCCCCCATTCAGAATGAAAGTCCGGACTGGCAAGCTCAGCGGTTTGGGATTGTAGGAAATGAGGGGCAATCAGGGGTGGGGGATATAGGATCATCTGCCGGGGTAGGCTTAAAGTCCTGGATGATCGTTATCGATAGCCTTTGGATCCTCGAGCAGATGGCCATAGAAAGAGAGGGTCCGGTATGATAGCAGGCTCTGGCACCCACCCAGTAGTTCACAGGTTGGTATGTGGTCAGTAAGAGCGTGGAAGAGGGTCCACGAGAACACCCCCCTTTTAGATATCAGGGCACGAGTCTGGGAGGATGAACTGTTCATAAAATACCGGGGGAGTAGGTTACACAAGAGATATTAACTCACTCCCTTCACTGGCCGAATCTTAGCCGGCCCAATAGGGTATCCACCACTCCAGTGAATATCGCATTGTGTGCGATGGGGATTTCCGACTGACGTTGTTGCACTTGTTGTTTGTAATATATTCGAAACTCTAACTATCAGTATGGGCAGATCCAATCCTATTTGCTGTAAATCGTGCTGCATAAATTCGTAGAGCAGGACACTTTCAGTCTAATATCGAGGGTACCGAGGTCTGGGCCCACGGGCTGTATGAGGTTAAAAAAGGAGGACGTGTGCTCCACTGAGGGGGGGGGGGAAGATGATATTGGCTGAAAGGGTAACCGCATAGAAGCGGGATTAAGTTTGCTACGGGTGAAATATGCACATGCGCACTGGTGCAAGTAACTTGGTGTGATCATATAGTGGGTGAAATAAGGCAGAGATTACCATAATAACATGTAAGTTGCCGTGCTATTCGATAGCCAGAAAAAAAGCCTGTGGCAAAGAACTACAACAGTACCGAAATGCTCCTGTGGTCCCTCTCAAGTGGCAGATATCTGCAAGGTCGGTGTCGGTTTTGGGATCGAATGAGGAAGATGAAGCCTGATACATTGACGTTTTACTAGAACGACGGAACAGTTGACCAAACAGAATGAGAAAGATAATGGTTTCCGGAAAGCATGATCAAATTCTCTATCGAAATTTGACAAAGAGCTGAAAGCATGGGAATACACAACTCACTCAGGTGTTGTATAGTGGGCGGGGGAAAGCGTTCTGGAAAGGTGAAAAAATAGAGAAGAAATGCCTTGCGCAACGAATCCCATAACTCCCCGACACTCCCGCGATACTGACGGAAACTATTGGAGCCTTCAGTGGGAGGGTCTCCTCGGGTCGGGCGTTCTTTGTGGGACGTAGTAGTCGGGCAAGATGCAGTCCGATGGCTTTACCTTGACAAGGCTCTGTGACTGTGGATCAGGATCGCCAACATTGGACAGCTCCGAGGTAGCACCACAGTGGAAATGGGGTCGCGAGGTGTTCAGAGGGAGGAGGAGGAAGAGGTAATCTGGATAAATTATAATCTCTATCAGGGGGGAGCGTATATGGACAAAGGTAAGTATGGAAGAGAAAAGAAAACTCAGAACCCGCTTGCCCAACCACAATGGTCAGATTGATAAGCACTGTTCTGTGGATGGGATTGACTGGTTATGCGATGATCCCCCGCAAGCCTTGACCCATTTAAATATCCCTGCCACAGTAATATAGTATCCTGAATACTCGCTACTCAGTTTGGAGGTATAAACAAGGCGCGAATGCGATGAACGTCTTCGTGAGTGGGTGAGAGCCCACTTTCGTGTCCCACATTTCCATATTAAATCAACAGGTGTTCTATTCCTCCAATATTCCGTGATAATCCCACCCAAGATGGGGCACTTGGCTAGATATGGAAAGGAAAGTGTGGGGAAGCACTTATGGGTCATTCGAGTGGCTCAGATGACTTGGTTGAGAAGCGCTTGGTTGATGTTTAAGGGTGTTTTGCTTCGGGATTGAGGTCCTTCTGTTCCACTAGCAGCTTTACGACTCTTCCTACTGATCCCGCTGAGCTGTTAAAAGTGCGGTTTCGCCGCTTAGGCCTGTAGCGTTGGTATTGGGATAGTTCTGCCCTAATGGCATCCTTATAACTCTTTCACACCAATTCTCGGTACACCACAAGAGGTGTGTTGCGCCCCAGTTGTCCGCAGCGTCGCGATTGATGTCGTCTGGTTCTAGTGGCGTCTTCGCGAATCCCTCATGACCACACGCAGCAACCAATCATAGCGGTGCCTAGCATAACCGGGGCCAACACCCCTCGGTTCCAACAGCGACTTCACAACTTCCTCGTGCCCATGCGCCGTAACCCACACGAGGGTTGTTCGGCCATATGCTTTCCGTTGTGTTGGCCTCAACATCGCCGTTGTATCATAGTAGCATCCTGACAACCCCCCATGTTCGTTTTCGCCAGTGCACAGTAACACTCTTCTACTTCCGATGTCAGTTGCGTCGAGACTCCATTTCTTGAGCCCCAATAGGGCGGCCATTGTCCCCACTGCCCGAGAAATTTTCCCTGCGAATCCCTTTGGGCTACCTTCCTACCGGGATGTGGGCCCCGGCAGATTGCTTCGTGCAACAACTTGTCTCCGTGCGGTGCGGCCACAATTTTGACGGCCTCTCACTATCCCGGGTTCCCCAATTTCGAGAGGCATACCAGTACCGGTATTTGAGAAAGGGAGTTGTGGACGGGGCTGAAGAGAGATTAGGCGAAAGGCGCCTGGCGCACTTACAATTGGGGTAGGCCAAGATAACCTCAGCAATCGCCGAATGGGCATTCTAGGGAAGGGTTGGGTCTCTGCGGAGATGCTCTGGGAGAGCGAAATGCGCTGGCAGCCGGTAAGGGTGAACCGAATATGGCTAATCCAAGAGAGCAATCCAGCAATGTTCGTGCGGAAGGGGCATTGCTGATGCCTAGACCAAAAGTCCCGTTTCTACCCCCAAGGCGTGACATAGCTTGCTCGGCAGCGATGGCCTCTCCGAGGCGGAAATCCGCGCAAGAGCCTCCAGCCCTTACAATGACTTACTCCCGTTCAGCGCATTTATTCTTTCGAGCGTTTTAGTGTGCGCGTCTCCAGAGCCCTGGTCCTTCGTCACGTCGCTCTCTTTCTTTCTTCGGGAGGCCGTTGTCTCCCCCAGGGCGACCCCGATGTTGAGTGAAACTAATGGAAAGTTGGGCAGCAGCAATTAGTAGATACTTAAACTCGGAGTGTGGGGTTGATCGTTTCACCTACTGTACATCTCTGATACTTTTTCTAGAATGCTACCCGTTATCTCGTCTCTGCCTGTAAGGTGATTGTCCATTGCGTCTGCTCTAGTGTCCCTGTCCGGTTTCATCGAGTATCCTCCGATATCGTCTCTAGTCGGATTGGGCCCTAGGGATCTTTAAAAACCTAGCATATTTCATTAGCCAAATACTTGTCTGAGGGTGGCACCCCGGCGTAGCCCGCTTCGTCCGGGCTAGGATGTCATTGAACAGGCTGGCGACCGTAATACCCTTTCCACAAGACCAGGTGCACAAGATTCTGATCCCGAAGGAGATGGTGTTGCCATCACTTTGTCGGCGATACCTGTTTCCTCCAGAAACTGGAAAATAGTACCCGCGCCGCCACGGCAAAAGCCAACTTTGGGCGGAAGGCAGGTTTTTGTTGACCGTCACTATCTACTAGCGAGAGAATGGACTAGAGGTAGTGGAAAGATTCAGTCCTGTTGAAGTGGCTAGTGTGGAGATCTTCTGTGTCTCGATATGAGTATTTAGCCCTAAGATGTGATGTAAGTTACAGCAATCCCAGAGCAGTTCAAGACGGGTGGGGGCTTCAGACAATCACAAAAAGTGGTAGTGGTCATGGAAAGCCACATGTGGAAGAAAAATATAGGTGAGGATAGTGGAAAAGACTGAGTTGTATCAAGGATTGTGGAGCTAATGGGAAACTACGGGGCGGAAGCGAGGGGGGGGGGTACACAAAGCCGGTAGTGCTTGTAGCCTTACAATGAACATAGGTAGCAGAGAGTCAACCAGTGATGACACGCGTTGGATGTTCTCTAAGGCGTGCATCATAATAATATTATTATGGCGTCCGGTCTTTCCCGTGTCCGTGGTAAGGAACCCTTGTATAGGACTTGCATGTGTGGAGTCAGAGACGAAATATAGCGCAGCAGGTCCACCCCCCTCTCCCTCAATGACTGGCAGATCCGACCGCTCAGAACGCTGTTTGGGCGATGCCAGACCCGTAGCTAAACTTACTGGAATAAATTTACTATAAGTAATTGNGGGGGGGTGCGATAGTGTCAGCACCGACCTATAGCCCTACAACCAAGCACATCTGTGCAAGGACTAACTCCAAAATGGTACTTTACTATGATACCATCATACCATGCACCACCTTTTCCACCACTACGGGCCCCCATGTCGCACAGAAGCACAGCGAGGTTCTATCAACTGCTACCTTGCGGGGAGAAAGCGCATATCCAGGATCAAGTTCGTGATACTAGTATCATACTCCGATATACATACCACCCTGGTTTTCTTCATACATCTCCACTGCAGCAATATCTTTTTTCTTGCAGGGTAACTTAGCCGTTGGGTGGCTACGGAGGGCACAACTCGAAGCAATTTGTAATATATACTCTGACGTGCTTTTTTGGTCACGGTTAGGTACGGCAGGAAAGAATTTCGGAAAGGGAATAACAGTGGTGGAGTCACGGTACGAAAAAAGTTGGCCCCTGTTTCGGGGGTAAGGTGTAGTCCCTAGAGTGTTGGAAAGAACCCCTTATGAATTTTGCGAGCTATATGGCGTGGTTGGTTAAATTAAGGATAAAGAGAGGGAGAGGCCCACAACGTCCTGATTTTGTCCACCGGTGACAAGACGGCCGGTCTTGGTATGATAGTAGCGAGGGTGGAATGTGAAGTAATTTCACCACTGGTTGTCTATGTGCATCACAGGAGTGGTAAACGACCGTCCTTTGCTGAAACCATTGAAGTTGTTTGAGAGGTTGTTAATAAGGAACTATTTAGTGAAGGGTTATATCATACTGAGAGTAGATATCTAGGCATTTTTACAGGCTGTTGCACCAGAGGGCATAGCCTCAAAGGGGCGAATTCGAGGTTGTAGGTAACGGGTAGATGTGAGCAAACTCATGAAGTATTCATTTTTAGTATCATAAACAAAGGAGTAATATAATTGGTAACCAGAATTAACACGAAACAGCAGAGAGAGCTCGTATATCCACCCGTCCATTCACAACTCAATTCTTTGGTCCCAGCCATCGACATATCTTCACAACCTGGTATATATCTATCATTGTTTATTACCTCACTGTCCAGTACCTACCAGACCACGGACACCTTAGCCGACCTTGATCACACTCTATCACCCATAGCTCCCAGCTCATTCATAGAACAAATCAAGCCCAAAGTTGGCGGTACACCCAGATGTATGATTCCCCACCGTCCCACTAAAACCCCCCAAAAGTCAATACGGAATCCCCTCCACTCCCACAAAAGAACAAGGACGAGAAAAACCCACTAATAAAGCGTATACTCCTCGGGGCCCCCACAAGCCGACCAAACCCCCACATTCCCATTATACCCAAAGACGTAATTAACCTCCCCAGACTCACCCGCCCACTCACCCACGGTGAAATTCGTCGACAACGTCAGCGCCGGCGCAGTATCATTGAGGGGATTCCCCAGTTTTGCGAAGTACGCGGGAGTGCGGTGTGTCGGACGGAGGTATATCCGGAGCGCTGTGTCACGAGTGTAGACGGCTATGCCTTCCGTCGCGTTGGACTGGATGAAGGCACTGAGTTCTTTGCCCGTGCTGTTGGAGAACCCTAGGTTGCCGCCGAAGGTCCCGTCCCAAGTTACGGTGCGTCCCGCGAGGCCTTTGGGGGCGCTGGAGTTTGCTTTTAGCTTGAAGGAATTGACACCAGAGATTGGGCCGGCCGATGTGGCGGGGGCTGGAGCGGCCGTGGTGATGGTGAAGGCCGCTGTAAAGAGGGTCAGGACGGTGGAGATGAGGCTGGCTTTCATTCTGGGTCTGTTGGTTTGTGGGCGGAGCAGGGGGATTGGAGTGAGTGTCAGGGTAAGTCTGAGAGAATGAGTGGCTGTCGGATCTGATGGGGTGTGAAATGCTAGTTAGAGAAAAAGGGAGGGAACGAATTGAGGGCCTATTATATAGTTCTGCTGGGGGTAGTACTTCGCACTTATCGTGGGTATAGTATTAATATTCGCGATGGTTTGTTCTAGGTTTACTAATCGTTGATACCGGTGGTGATGAAATTCGACGGACTCAGCCACCTCCGATCATGCATTAAGTTAGTAGGAAAAATACCTTTTTTCTCAAGTTTACTTAATAGTAGATCCTTTCCAACTCCCCTCTTTGGATTCGCTTCGATCCTTCCGCCGCTGAGCGCACACGAATTAGTCAGACCGGGCTGCTAAACTTACCCATGTACCATTCGACCTGCTCAAACTGTCATGCATACTCTCGGCCCAGAGAAAATATTAATCTAATCGGGCATTGAATGGAAAGTACATTAGTACTATAATTTGCAGTAGTTACAGAAATACATTCAACCACTAAACTCTGCTCCAGAATAGATCTAAGCTTCTTTGATCTTCCACCCCGGAGCTTTCTCGACTACCCCAGTGACTCTCTTGAAAAATGTCGACCTCGCAGCATTCACTTCAGCGCTCTCGGCACCACAAACAATAGCATAGCGACATCCAATCCCAGAACCCATCTGGAGGAAGAAACACCGCCACCGTTATCACTACTCCATCATAATCAATCATCCTGGACACAATACAAGTTCAAACTTGCACAAACTCCTAACATCACCCGGTTTCCCCCTCTCCTCTCTCTTCCAGCCCCACACCTTACAAGCCCCCTGGCCTTTTAAATCTCACCACTGTCATATCCCCCCAGTCCCAATCTCGCATGATATCACTGACGGCTGATTTATTTTGGCGTAAAACCTTTCCAGGAAACTCTCGTACCATTCCGCAGATTGTAATAGCGGGGTGCTCTGCTCACCCCACCGCTGTCCGCTCTGATGTAGACTTAATTTGGATACCCTGCGTTAAGGACCGGAATAATTGAACCTTCTGCTATATAAGACGTCTAGGATTTTCCTCTTTGGATAAAGGGGGGGAACAACCCCGAACATAAAAACTAAACTTGTTTTCCGTCCCCCGTTGGAGCAAATAAGATACAACAGATCTTACTAGGAGAGGCAACTCCAACGTCCTAGAATGGTGCCCGATTATTGCGGTTCTTACGGTACAGGGCTATTTCGTCGCCTTTAGTCTGCTTGGATGAATAATTCCCCCTACGATCTTACACTTCAGCTGGCTTCCGTTGCCGGGGCTATTCTGATCATTCACCTTGTTTCATCTCAATTAGGGAAAGGTCGAGGATAGTTGATTAGTTAGTTGGAGCCGAATTACTGATTGGCACCGCACACGAGACGTAGAGCTAGTATAATAAGTGAAGTGCCATGATATGATATTGGAGGAGGAGCAAAAAACAAATAGTTGGTAGTGCACTCATATGCGGTGTGGCGTGATGCGAGACTGATATTCGGTGCCGTCTATCCAGCAGTGGTATGATACGTTACCTTAACGGCCTAGGAGTGCTTACTCGATGTGTGGTGATATTGCAGCGATTGTGAGGAGTCTCTGAGGTTACCCCCTACGGATTAGATAGCGCTTAGTTTCGCAATTAAAAATAAGGGGGATAAAATAAGGAAAAGAGATGAGAGGAAGGACCGGCTGGTTGGTGTTGATGGATTTGGGGAATAAAACAGATATTCAAGCTTAGTGAGGCTCGGAGGAGAGTTTGCTTGTTGATTTTTGGCAGAAAAATCCGGTATTCAAGACGAACGAGGACCCGGTTGCAGTGTACTCGAGTGCGACGGAAGATTTGCGGGTAGCACCGTGATACTGTAGCTAACGGGGAATCATATGGCGCAACTTTCTACAAGATATCTATCATTCCTACTTTCTTTTTCTTCCTGTGATAACCTACGAATCCAGCTTAGATCTAGACATTAAATTGTGAAGTTAATCAGGAGTAACCCGCCGAGTAGTCATGTCCCGCGTGAAAACACCTCCCTGGCGCTTGCATAGTACAGTGCTGTAACAATGAATACACACCAGCGCAGCTATCATAATGAAGAATACGGAATGGGTAGTGATGAGGGAAAGGATGAAGAGGAAAAAGAAAGAAAAAGTCCTCTATTCAGAGAAATGGAGAATGCGGAACGGGTGAGGATGAGGAAAAGGGTGAAGAGGTAAAAGAAAAGAAAAGTCCTCTTTTCTGAGAACAGGTGTAGAGTTGTAACAGGTCGCTTGTTTGCGAGTGGAAGTAGATGTATCGATGATGGTGATGGTGAGGAGGAGGAGGAGGGAAAATAGTTGTGAGAACGGGGATGGTGGAAAGAAGTAGGTTAGGAGGAAGTTGGTGCAGGCGAGGACAGTACTTATAGCTCTCCACGCAAGCTGGGAAACAAGCCGAGGTTATAGGTCCTTGGATTATGGTCACAAAACTCGACCCCAATGGCACTCTACCGGACCGACAGACACAGAAAACAGTGGCAACATTTATCGCTCAAATCCTTATTCCGGTTGTGCTGGGGAGAGAAGGCCTGAGCCCGATATTGAATATTCCAGGCCCGGAGAATTGAATATTCTACTCAACCAAAGTATGATATCTTCTGCTGTCTCGTTCTGTTCAGGCTCCCCGTAGATCTTGGACCGAGTAAGGGGATACCTACCATGATTTCAATATGAATCGACAACGTCATCACTCTCCCCCCCGTCTCTCTCTCTCTCTCTCTCTCTCTCTCTCGGAAACGCCTGATGCGTCGACGATATTGACCGAACACATCATCTGTTTCCCAGCAATGGCTTCCTAGCAACGGGTCAGAAGAAGGAAGTGAAGGTAAAGCCCGGGACGAGACGCCCAAGTCAAGAATCAATTGCAGACTCGTACTTTCCACGTCGCCCTGCAGAAAAGCCACGACGCCACACCCATCAGCAGACATCGACCATACTGTTTTCTCATTCACGCAAACCAGACGCCAGGGGGGGGAAATCTACGGACCCACTAAATACAGCGTTCGTTTGGCAAGGTTGTTTGTCCGCATGCATAGAATCTCACTCGACATCTTTGTCATCAACTCAAGCTACTGTAAGTTAAGCATGTTTCTACGATCCTCGAGTGAGCTTAGGGGGGTTAGGATCAGTTGGAGATGTATTCCCAAAGGGTGAAGTGGATCAGCCGGGCAATTGAGAATTCGTTATCCACGGCGGCAAGCCCTTAGCAGCAGCAGCTCAACAGTGCCCAGGTCGAGGGAGTACTGTTGGCATTGAGGTCGGTTGACCCACCTTGGCCGCCAGAGCGTGACAGAGTTCACCAGTCCGCGGCGGACCTTATGGATGACGGATCTAGAGAGCGTCCATGTCGAGCCACAATTTCTCCCGTCCTCACGCCTTTATCCGTCCCGGGGCGGCACCGTACGCATCCCCTAAGCCCAGGCCATCGCTAGCTCTCGTGGGATTGCTTCGGTATTCGTTGAGACCAACAGAAATCTGGATATCTGTCCCTCAGCTGATAATCCGTAGCGGCTTCCCTGTGCCCTCGGTTCAACCCACACCCCCGAGATGCATTCGGAACCTCCTGCACAATAGCTGCCGCCAACCTGTCGTCCATCTCATCCGGAGCTGTGTCCTTACCAAGTCTGGCCCTGGTATATACGACATCACCTCCATATGGGCTTACGGATACAACCACCGCCACCTCAGCAGGGCGTTTTGTAACGCTGACATGTGGTCTTTCCGCCAAAAGGATCCTGGTTCCTGTTGATTTCCGTAGAACAATGTCCAATAAAAATCTTGGCACGATGCTTTCAGCACATTTGTCCAGAGCTTTGGTGCAAGTTGAGGTACTCTGCGGGGGGGCGAGGTGCTCGTGCCGTGGCGATTTGGGGGTTCATTCTGGTGTTGTGAGACGGTAAAACTCTAGTCGGGAATCTTACCAAATACGCTGAATCTATATCAGCAGGATACCAGGGGTATTTGTCAGCGACTGTACCCTTTGGGTAGTGAAATTGAAGCAGAAACGCTCAACAGCCACATTTTCGGCTCCAGCCTGATCGCACAGAGCGCCTCTTGCCAAGGAATGAACATGACCCCCAGATTGCCGCACCAAAATAGAGTTGCATCTCAGATTTGTTTTTGTTTTTTTTTTCGCGCCAACATCGAAACCGCCGAGTTCTAAGAAGCCATTCCCCCACCTCATGTTGCCGATCCGTTGGTTTCAAACACCCCCGGTGACACAACAGTGGCACAAGTGGGAATACGGTAAACCACATTTAAGGGTTTTGACTGCTCATCAGAGACGGTAACGTTCACCTCCACATCGGAAGAGGCGAGACCGGTATTGTGGTTGCGGTATCAAGGCAGCCTCCGTTTTTCGCTGCATGCAAAATAGTGGGGGGGGGGGGTGTTTATTAAGTATAGCACCGGTATACTAGTAAGATGTAATCTCATAGGTAGTGAGAGATGAGCCTATCGATCCATTAGAATTTTGTGGGGTTCTTATACCATACTTGCAAGTGCCTTATTGGTATCATAAGAGAAGGAAGGGAGACCGAGTGGTGTCAACCACACGTGCCTCCTCGCAGCGGTCCAGCGGGCTAGCTGGAAATAAACTCCAAGTTAGGGTCTAACATAAAACTCGAGTCCAATTCGCTGGCCTATATGATACTAAGGCTTTTCGCGGCACTTAGGGCTGAAAGGCTAACCCTTTGTTTGGTATGATATTATAACTCGTCAAAATAAAAAAGGTGTCGGCATATGGCCCATCGTTAATCTTTTCTTAAACTTAGTCATAGCTGCTATCCTAGTGCGCTGATCCCTCGAGCCATGTATTGAAAAGCTATGATAGCTATGATATTAACTTATCACCGTGTGCTACCTAACACCAGCAACTAAGAGCAGGCTACGCGTCAAACTTTCGGGAATGAAAACCCCCCTACCAATACCCGCATAATACCTACTGAATTACAACTTTTGTGTGTTGCTGTCGCTCTAGTATATGCCTGCTTTTCTACCCAAATCGGCAATCAATAGCTGCTCATAATTTCCCAAGCACTCCTGTATCCTCGCCGCCGACAATCGCCCCTCCGTCATTGAGCCCAGGGCAGGAAGAGACAAATTTGATGAAGCGAAACCCCAACCCTCTAGCATGGACTTGCGCCATGGGAGAATTGACAAGGTGCGAGAGATATGGTGCTATGGGTAGTCAGCCCCTCCTCGCATTGTAAGAGTGGGCTAGCTTAATAGCAAATCTACTTCATATAAACTTTATCTCGGGTTGGTGGGGATTCTCGTTCTGTGCTTGTATTATCGGGTTGTCTCACTCCAGTGCAAGACTGAATCTTACGGATGATGCTGTGCCCATATGCGATCGTGAAGCGCTTAGAATCCAGGGTTGAGTGTGGAGTCAAGCCTCGCTAGCCACGGAATGGCGGTGACGGTGCGCTAGCCAACATCAAAAACAACCCTTTGAAAGTAAGCCCGAGAAGCGTAGGAGACTTATGCTGGAAATATCTTAAATTGTAGGCGCTCAGGTTAGTATTATTGGAGGGCTTCCCTCAGGTATTGCGGAAAATCCAGAGTTCCAAGAACAATGCGGAAAAAAAACGGCTTTCTAAATTTCTGACCCTGGTACTGTACCCATGTTAGCAAAAAGAAAAGGGGGGAAGTTGCTCAAAAGAAACTCAATAACTGCAAGCATAGTGGAGAAGGATTTCTTCATAGAATCGCATCCCCAATCGCTTATTAATTCTTTATTTCGAGTTAGAACCCAAGGTGTAATGTATGGGGAACCGGAACCTTGGGATTGATTGACTCATAGGATGAGTCCCCATGCCGGTAGAATCCGGCGTCATTTAGAAGGCTGTCCCGAAGACCCCTCTCCGATACCAGCGCTGACTGCGCTGGGTAAAAGGTTAAGAGCTAACTCGTCCTCCTCCTCGATAAATATAGGTAAATAGTGATTGCGCTGCGTTGTTCATCCACGATACCGTCTTTGCACCCCTTCGAATCCTACAACCCCACCATTTATCATACCTCTCCCGTAGCGAAACGCCTTTCTTTCTTTCCTCTCTAAAATTTACATTTGGAGGCTCTCCAAACCACTTCCCCTCCCCCCCAAGGAAAGTTTTAGGAAATACAATTGCAGAGAAACTGGACCCTAAGTGGTTAGATATTCTGGTTGAAGCGCTTCCGAATCCTAAGGGAAGTCATCCACTCATAGGAGACTTTGTAAATCCAAGAAGGAAGTCATTTCTCATGGGGCCGCACCCACTGATTGCTCGTCTGCTCTCCTCTTCCCACACTAAAAAAGGTTTGGTGGAGGGTTTCCCGGAGGAAACAAGAAGCGGTCTTGGAATATCTCGACCATAGGGTCAAGAAAACCGCTTCCAGGTGTAGATTCAAAAAACAAACATCCTAAAATCTGAGCCATTTCCCCGCCTACCCCCCATGTTTTAGATTGTACTATATCCTGGCTCTCTCCATTAGAGCCGAATAACAGACATCAAGGCGTACGCACCAACCGGTCCGACGGTTGGTGGGGAATGGATTTCGGTAGAAAAAGAGCTTCTAGAGTGGAGAAGTGTGGGAGGTAATAAGGCTGCCTTGTTTTGCAGCGGGAATGGCGGAGCGTGCAAGGCATATCTGAGGTAATTGGCGTGATCGCTTGAAGGGAGTGAATATTACTGATGGCCAGAAACACTAGTTCCCTGGTGACGGACACCCTTTGCGATCAGGCAAGGAAGGAAGATATCGCTATTGCGGGCTCCTGCTGTGACTTCCTTGGCCAGCAAGAACAGACAACTCCCAATAAGATGGGAGCTGTTCTCAGACAGCTAGTGGGCAGAGGTGACATCCCGAGCCATGTGCGCGAGACATTTCGAGAAGGGAAGAAACTGAGTTTGGTGGCAGAAGGCCGCGACTTCCGGATCTGATGGGGATGTTGAGGAGCACTATTATTTCGCTACCCCGGGTTTCGCCTATATCGATGTTCTTGACGAATGCTTACCAAAACACCTCAGATATTGTGAGAATCGTCCTGGAAAGGATATCGGATGTATACGTAGAAGTTTTAGCTTCTCCACTCTATCGATGATGTGTACTTACCAACAATTGAGTGCGGATTCCCACCCGCTCCGTTAATCACAGACGCTATCCCAGGAGAGGTGACAATCCACTAGAGAAGAAAGAAACCTGAAAGATGACACAAGGCGATGGATTGAGCGATGCATACCCGGCAACTCTAACCCGACTGAAGGCACAGATGGGAAATTAGTCAATACTCGGAATGAAGATCCCGGTGTGGGTGTGACACACTCCTAGCATGTTCTCTGGGTCTTATCACGGTCCAAGCGTCTTCGTCCACCGTCCGACTAGTACACTTTACCCTACAAGAGCATCTCTCAAGCCGCACTCAACAATTGCGGAAGTTTGCTTGACATACCTTAATTTTAGAAGTGTCTGGGGACTTTCGCCAACTCTTCGCTCGGCCCCCTCAACAACGCCCCTGCTAGAGTATGCTTCTTGTTATTGGGGGAAGCTTATTAGAAAGGGGGTGACGGAAAATGTGAAAATACTTGCGCTGAAGCTTCTCGATAGATTTGATGAGCATATATCCGCTCAACTAATATTATTGCGATATAATCAAGATCGAGGCTTGGACCCTTATTTTGACGGCATAGGGGGACCCGGGGGATTTACAGGACTCCATGGCGCCATGGCATTTCTCGGGGCGGTGGGGATATCAGCCGCTGTGTTAGAGATGAAGGAGTGGGACGTTAAATCGACCGATTGCATGGGGTATGGCCATCACACGGGCAGCGGTAAGAAGACATGAGGGGGTAGTAATGATGCTTTCAGAGTGAGAGGATGTCAATCCCGACCAGGTAGACACCGGATGTGGCGGAAAACCGCTCTCGTGGGCGGCTCTGAATGCGGACATGAGGGGGCAGTAATGGTGTTTTCGTAACGGAAGGATGTTAATCCCGACCTGGTGGACACTCTATACGGCCGAACACCACTCTTGTCGGCGATCCAGAGCAGGCGTAATAGGATAGTAAAGGCGCTCCTAGAATGTAAACGGTCCGCACCACCGTGCTAGATGACAAGAACCAAACACCACTGTTGAGGGCTTTCTCCAAAGGACATTATGGAGTTGCGAGGATCCTACTAAAACGGGATAAAGCCAATTCTGACATAGCACAAGACGGTGGCCAGCCATCCCTACCGCCCTCCGCCGGGGCGCGGGGGCGGGTGTGTGATGGAGATGTAATTCCTAGGTGATGATCATAATACCAACCTCACAGACCCTCATGAGAAAGACCGCAAGTGTCCCCATTCCCAAGTCCACAGATACGATAGCGACTTCTCCTCAACCGAACCATCCAGGCTCTCCCAACCCCCTTCCATGTGGCCCCTGAAGTTCCGTTAGCACCCCCCAAAGGAAAGTTAACACTCACCCCATCACCCCCCAAACCAGCCCTCTCGATTGCTGTCCAGCCGACCGGGATCTATCATTACCAGCCTTTCCCCTTTGTAGCCTTATTTCTTCGCGACCTGACATACTCTCATTCCATAAGTGATTGCCGAGTGAAGGATTGGTGTATGTAGGGCAAGACATACCCCCATCGATTCAGATGCAGATAGACTTCGATGATGGGTGTTCCTTCCCTGGCTTCAGGTGGCTATTTCCTATATTTATCCCTGTCTCCGTTTTTTCTCATCCTTTCATTCCTTGGAGTTCCAGTTAGACTTTGTCCAGTCACCTCGTTCCCCGTTCCTCATTCCTATTCTCCACCAGCTCAATATTCGTCTTGTGTTACGTGAGCAGCGGTGTATCATATGTACTAGCCAACCCATTATGAGCAAATGGGGTAGGAGGAGATGGTAAGCTCAAAGAAACCCGCCGTACATCCGCGGGCAACCGATTTATCTCCTTTTGTGATACCAGTTGAAGAACAATTCCTATACTCAACACGTTAAAAGGATAGACAAAAAGAAGCAAACCTGGGCCGATTATCTAAAACCATACCACCCCTCTGGCCCCATAACGTTTAAAACCCTTCCGTAAGGTCTTCTATATTATCATCCAAGGGTTTGACAACGCGCAGCGAAATCCCCACCGATTCCGACCAGCGCCCCCCGCTGTGCCGTGGTGGAAATGCATTCCTCAGATCAGGGAATTTCTCCGAGCCAAATGTTCCAACGTAGAGCTAGAGGCGGCAAATCGCCGTACACCCACCCCGCAGCAAGGCCCGATAAATTAACCAGGCGTCGGACGGCAACTGCGATGAATCGAGTGCCGTGACAGAGGTCTCCCGAGAGAGAGAAAGAGAGAGAAATGGAACCTTGGCAACACTTTAGTCCAGTAGGGAGCGAATGTGCCCGCCCGCCCAACTCCAAAACCCCACACCCCTCCCAACCCCTCCAGAAAGATAGGGCAACTACCCCCGCAGTATCATATGATATCATATCATATCATACCACCCCTAATCTTTTACCACATATACCCAGCCCGGCTGGTAGCGGTGGGATGAAATGCCAACAGTATGATACAGTAATTCAGCCCTCTCCCACTATGTCTGGCGCGAATTGCCCCAGATTGGAGCGACGTTTCACTACCTTACAAAGTCCCTATATATGATACAATGCTGTCTTCTGCCTCCCCATTAGCCCCGGCGGCCAAAACCCCTCGCCGCCTATATTCACACCGCGGTCCGTTTTTTCTTTGTTGGTCGGAATGTCGATAGGATGTCTAGCAAACTGCCCTGGTGATCGACATCCACCGCAACAGAGATGGGCGCACTTCATCTAATTGGGCCCTTTTTTTCCTTTATCAAGTGCTGCTCCTGTTCTAGATTTATCTTTGGGGGGCTTTCGAACGTATCTTTGCCTTTTATTCAATACTCATATTTTACGTTTGGAATGCTGGAGCGGCCTTCTTAATTTTGACGCCATGGCCAAAGTGATACCCTATGAAGCTGAGACGAAAGAGTGTGACACCAAGCGTGACACCAAACGCCCCGCTACCACAAAACCAAACTCTACTGGTATTGCCATTAGCCTGACGGTCAGAGCGATAAGTGTCAGGGTTACAAAGTGATTCTCGCCGTCGTGAAAGACATGACACCGATAATAATATCGTATCAAACACGTAACTCTCAAGCGCTCCATTAGCTAGGGAACTCAGGAATCACCTCCATTTACCCCCCGGCTAGGCCTATTTTCATCAAAACCTCCCCGTTAATTACTAACTCTGGCTGTACAGGTTGGATGTAAAATAACCCTTTGATTCCTATAATTCTATAAGTTTGACGCCCTCTGTGTAGACCAACCCATAGACCTCTACGAACAACTTCAATGTCGATATTGAGCAGAAAAAGATACCCCCGAGAAGGCCCCAACAAGGCAACACTGGGCCCCCTCTTCCACAAATAAAAAGCTTCCGGATTCATGCCCAAGCAATTGACAATAGCGATAATGTCTCCAAGAAAACCTTCCCCCCATGATCAGACGTGGCCGAAAGATGATAATGGCGAACGAACGGCCAGCCCGACCAGCTCAAGCGCTATGTGAGCAATCTTCAACTGCTTTTTTACCAGTGCCTCTAACTCGCATACCGGTATTTTCAGTCATATCCCGGCTATGGCCGACTTCTCGGTCTCCCTCTTGAGCCCCGCGGCAAGTACTTTGGGACAACCTCTCATCACACCTCTCAGCATCATTTCCATCGAGCGACGAGTGATAATCGGAGGAAACTTTGGAGCTAGTACACAGCAAGCACTAAGGCACACATTAAATTAGTATTTCTCGTGAATCAAGAACTGCTCAGCCCCCGAACGGGACATTATCATATGAATTAATCCAAACCAGGATACCCTTACTGTAGAATCTAGGCCCCTAATTGCGAGGCTCTCGGAGCTTGAACGGAAGGGTTCGATTGACCGAAGCCCCGTAGGCGGGGTTTCTCCTGTCATTCCACTCATTTTAACAGGCACGTTCAAAGGTACATTATCAGGAGATATGGTGCCGCTACGAAAATGCCGCTTTGCGGTCTTCACTAGCCTTGATTGGGAGTTCCCGCACTTGTCCTGGCCAGGCTTAGCCTCGTGCGCCTCTGGCTCTCCATGTGGAATCGTACCCAATCTAGGTGAGAACGGAAATCCGACATTGGGCGGCGCATCAGGCAACCTCACAGGAGATCTAAAGGAAAAGGGATCGTGACGCAGGGGAGATTGTTCCTTCCCGCTAGGGATTGCAGAATTCTCCCGCAACAGGGAGTGAGGCTGACGGACGTCAACTAGCGACAACCTAAGTTGCGGTTTTTTAGAGACAGCCGATGGTTTTTCCTGTTTGAAAGAGCTAAAGAAGGAGCCGTCCAAGCCTTGGTCGTTCGGGTATGACTGGTCGACCCCGCAAAACTCATCTGTGATCACCGTCACCTTATGATCAGATGCCTCGGACGCAGGAAAAATACCAGCACCCGTTTCAGGATCGACAGAACCCAGAACCCCCTCCATCGCACCCCTGTCTGAAGAATCGGGTTCTTCGATGTCTAAATCATTGTCACACGAGGGGCGCCACGGTTCCCATACAGGTGAGAGCTTTCCGAGAGCTGGGTTGAATTGCGGAAACTCGGGGCGAGAGCCTTGGGAAATGTTTGACTCAACCTCCATTTGGGGGCCAGGGTCCGGTGCGTCGGAAGTTTCTAAAGCCAAGACAGTCAGTCAGCACAAGCTCCCCTCCATATATCCCCCTTAGCGCACTACCGTTAAGTTCCTCCCTTTCAAGCGTGGACTCCGGTCCATCCGGAATACGAACATCAGATCCACAACCCAACAAGGCACCATCCAAAGCCGGCCCCGCTGAGGAGTGCATATCCAGCATATCGCCGTCAATATCCATTTCATTACCGGGCTAGCAAGCAGGGTAAGTCACTACCATCCTCAATATCAGAAAGTATGGAATTATAACTTGCATCCTGGTCCGATAGAGCTCTAAAAATGTTTTGGGCTGTCCCTTCGTTCTCCCGCTCCCTGTCAAACCCAGTGGGTTTGTTGTATTCCATGGTCGAGTAAGGTATAAAATAGCAGATATTCCGCCACAAAAAGGTGGAAGAGCGTCGAAGTTATGAGGATAGGTATAGTAGGCAATTTGGTGACAAGTAAGGGGTTGGAGTTGGATGGAAGGCAGGAGAATCAAGAGGGCTATAGAGCTAGAAATCCCACCCCACCATATCGTTGACTAGTCACGCAAAACGTATGATAGCAGCCCATCAGACGAGGGTACGCAACCCAGTGCCCTTTTAGGGAAAATTGCGAAGTTTGTCGCTATTCCGCGCAAGCCAAAATTTTCCTTGACAGAATCCGATAAACTGCACAATCATAATAATAATATTATTATCACCATAATATTATCATACTTATGATACCAGCGCTGGCGCCAGGACTATCATGAAATGTCACTCGTTTATCGTAGCAGCCCGTCGCGGCCGTTTGGTATATGGCAACCCATCACTGACCCTGGCAGCTACGGTGCAACCACTTCGATCACCACCAAAACGCTCTGGGGGAACCACAAAATCCCAAAGATATAAAAAAGAGACTGCGAGAAAAATTACGCTTTCCCCCCGATCTTGTCACGGAGAGAGGTCTAAATGGCTGCGGGGTGACTAACGAATAGCGCAGCGTATAATGGGAGGAATAGCTCTGGGCTTCGAGTGTGTGTGTGAGGAAGGTGTGGTCAGAAACTCGGTTGTCTTGTTCGTCTCCTCGCTCTCTAAACTAACGGTAAAGAGGGGGGCATATGTGAAACAGAATCAAAGCCTTCCTATCCTTCCATAGATCGCCACACATATCGCCCTTCCTCCGCACACTCCCGTAATGGCAAAGGAAAGATATGTCCAGAGAGGCTTCTCCGTAAATCGTTAGATGGCTAGAAAAACCCGCAGCACCCCCAAACGGTCCACCGTACTACTATCGCCTCCAGAATCATACACGACATCCTATCGTTCTTCCACAACAGCCAACAGAATTGGCTCACCGTTGTCCCGGACACAACTTAAATCCATTACAAACACACTTTCACAAAAGCCCTCCCCATGACTCCTCCCCCTGCTCCAAAGCAATAAACCCCGCCCCACCCTTCGGTACTCTTCACATCCCCCAAAGTCCCCCGATACTCAAAGTCCGGACAGTACCCAACCGCTCCCTACCGGGCTGCGGTGCATATGGTGGCCCGTCCATCCTCCGAATTACCACCCCTAAGCCACCCCCAAACACCCCCAATAGAAAGGCAAAAGGTACGGAACGAGAATCTCGAGAACATCGCGCCCAAATTTGTCCCCTTCGGTGCACCCCCCACTCCCCCTCAACATGCCCACGAATTGGGGACCAAAATGGCACGTGATGGTCATACACGAGTGCAATCCACAGGCCAACGCGGATTGCTTCTCCGTATGCGCTACTATAAATCCCCAAAGGCTTCCTCGTCCCGGCAATGGCTTGTGCCTGGCGAGCAAGCAAGCAAGCAAGCAAAACAATGGGATTGCCTTAGCATAAGTAATCACCGACACCGCGAGGTTCGAGCTTCAAACCAACCACTAGCACTATATCAGCGAATGCAGCTCAAGGACGTAAATGCTCCAATCGCACTAAGAGTCGGAATACCGCCCCCGTTCAGAGCTGGCTTCGTTCCCGGGTGTGGAGGAGGATCAATTTTCTACTTCCCCTGTGCAGTATTTGACGAGACACCGCTCCGCTATGATAGCAATTGCACATTAGGCCCCGCCCGCAGTACGAAGCCCTCACTCGTATTCTCTCACTGCTGGTGGCCATTTGTCTCGCGCCTGATCTTGAAGCATGGTGTGTGTTGGGAGGTGTTTGTTGCCGTGTAGCATCCCGGACCGTTCAGAACACCTCTCTCCTTAGCTCTTGAAAACTTGTCTCCCGCTTTGTGCTATCGGTCATCAAGAATAACTGAACACTCCCGGGTACTAACCGAGATTTTTTTCAATCATAATTTGCTTCAGCCAGGGAGATCTCTGGCGATGAATAGTGCTCTCATCGCCACCCGATGCGGTTCTACCCATTAAGCCAAATTTCCGCTGCCCTAACTAGTCAAGTGGTACTATGAAACAGTGGAGGAATACTGCGCTGTCAGCGCTGCAGGGGATACGGGATCTAATACAACCTCTAGTTTCTCATAACGTACAGAAATGATCTAGCGATAAGATACCTAGGCTCCTGGTTTCCAGAGTTTTTTTTATTTCCTTCCCTCTCGTGCAATATCTCAGTGACTCCACAGCACCGCACCGCTGAATTCATGGCATCCAATAAGGTATGATACTTGCAAAACAACCGAAATTCAACAATCGCCAAGACCGAGTGACAACCCATGTACCTAAGAACACACCGAACCTTTTGATTAACTTAACACCATCATTCGCAAGTATCATACGAAATCGGGATACTGCGGTTCAACTAACCGACTAAAGGTGATTTACGCTAAGAACCACAACCACTGCTTGCACAAAAGAAAAAAAAAATGAGACGAAAAATAAAGATGGAGAATAAAAAAGGAAACGATCTTTTTTTTTTTTTGACCATCAACCCAAAGTCTCGTAAGTCGCCATCAAACTCCCCAAGAATGTGACAATCAACCTAGACCTAACCGCGACGATGTCTTCGGGTACCAACCTATGCGCCATTTATTAACCGTCAACATCGAGAGGAAAGGGGGGACATTGCGGGAAACAAACCAAATAGTAGCTCCCATCTTCCTCGCAATTGAGATGCTCAATTTTGCGTTCAGATGGGCCTCTTCCTCAGTTCTACCGCCCGTAACGAGCGAGTAGTCAACGTAGTTACTCCTCATGCCATTAAGCACGTCCAAAAGAAATACACCGCTCCCCAAACTGGGGTCCTTGAAGCTTCTGATTCCCTGTGCCTTCCCGCCACTCTTGGCCATATCGTTGGCCCACTTGAGCATGTAAGAATCCGTGATTTCCGACACGCCAACTCTCCGCGCGAGGGATTGCAGGGTACGTGTAATGTCACGGCGCATCAACTGCCAGGTAATGGCAAGCGTAAGAGTGCGCTGACCATCGGTAATGTCTGCGCCCTGGATACCGACCAGAGAAAACCGGTTTTGCTTTCCAAGCTCGACAGCATAGTTTGTGTTTTCCACGGCCTTGAAGCGCATGAGTTCCCCTCCATGAGATGGTGCCTTGTTAACATGGCGCCAGCTTACTGAGCCCGGGATAACTTTATCATATGCCTGCAGAAGGACAGTTCCGTCACGGAGATCATCAAAGAGAGAATTGACCGCAGGTTGGACGTCGAGGGAATTGAGCCAAAGAGTAAAGACACGTGCTTCTCGCTCCCCTTCAGCATCAAAATCCTCAACCTCCAACTTCTCCTCCTCGGTGATTGGATCAAGACCAGGGTGGGTATTGAAGAGGTGAGCAACAAATGCCAAGTTAAGCTTGGGATTTCCGGCAACCAACGATTTTGGAGTCAAGAACTTGCGGCATCCAAGTTTGTCGGCATTAACAAGCACCTGCTCTGCACGTTGCATGAGATCGCGTGTTTGTAGAGGTGCACGAGAGCACTGATCCGGAGCGAGTTGGTTGAGCAAAACAGTGTAGTTCTCGGCATCGGAGACATCTTTGCTGAAATTTTCAACCCTGAAAACAATCAGCTAAAGCCAACCCATTCGCCGCAAGGCAAACATACCGTCTATGCCAGTTCGCAGCTTTAAGGTGAAAGTTGAACCATCTCAACAGAATCTGTTCTGGGGGCAGTCTCAAAAACTGTTCCAGAGTCTCGTCATCCTCCAGCAATCTGTAGAGCTCCGGGTGCAACTTGATATCAATCTTTCCCAAAAGACCCCTTCGAATGACCTGCCAGATCAACCCCAAAATCAAATGCTCCCTAACCTCAATAATATCACCCGATCCAATATTGACAACTGAACACCCAATGGCCTTGGCAGAGTTAATAACAATGTTATTATTCTCCGTCATCTGAAACTGATTGAGCTTCTTGGTACGGGCATTCGGACGATTCAAAACACGTTCATCAATAGTATCAGGCACCGAGTCGTTAATAAGCTTGGCAAGAACCAAACCGTCCTTGCACTCATCGAACATCTGCCCCGCGTCAGCACAAACCCAATCGTCGTCCCGGAAGTACAGCAACAAACCTGAAAGGTATCGGTAGGAAACGGCAAACGATCCCCGATATCTGCATCCCCAAGCAACACGGCATTGATATGTCTCGTAAATTCGGTCCTCTCATCCTCGTTGATAGTGTGCGTAGTGGCGCCCGTGGCACCTCCCATCTTAATCTGCCCACCACTGCTTCCGCCCCCGCGTCCTGTGGACCCAGTCCTGGCATGCGAGACCACCGGAGCACGGCCCGGCTTTGCTCCATCCGTCATTCTTAATTTCGAGATTAGCTGCCAAGCAAACCGTCCGTCAGCATCATGACAACTGGAAATCCTGATTGTGGGTGGCAACAAACATCAACGAAATCATCCAGCTCCACCCTCCTCGAACTATCCAGCTCAACCCGCTTCAGGGTTGCGCGGACCTCATCGTACGGCTTCCTCTCAAGGTCCTGAGCCGTCTTGATGGCGGTAGCTTCGTCCAAGTAGCCCTTCTCGTCCTGGTCCGAGCGCAGGAATGTGTCCTGCAGGGCCATGATGCCCTCCTGGCCGAGCTCGGGGTACTTCCTAGCGAGCTTGAATACGTTCATGACTCTTCCGTTCCTTTTTGCGGTTGTTGGGTTGGGACGCAGATGCGGCCGATGGGGTGGAAGGCGGGGTAGCTGAGTACACGGAAAAGTGGAAGGAGGGTTAGTTGAACAGGAAAAGAACAAAGAAAGAAAGATGAAAAGCTACGGGACGAGTATTATATAGAGGGTGGGTGGGAAACCCACAATCCTCACTCGGTTCAGAAATAACAGAAGGCTTGCGCGTCCTGTTTGTGTTGATATGGCGTGGAGATGGGGGGGTTAAGGTAAATGTTGGATGGACGGTCGAGCGGTTGTGCCGGTTGCATGGTGTGGGGGNAGCTACAAACACAATCAGTTTAAATCCTACTCGATAAATCCAGGGGGCAGCAGTTTCCCCGTTCCTAGGACTTGTCTTGGAACGGGCTGGGCAGTGCTCGCTGGTGACGTTTTCCTGGTCCCTAGCGACGGATCCAAGCTGGGAGAGGGGAACAAATCCAGCCGGGTGAAACCAACCACACCTTTCCGCCCTATAGCCTCCAGCCACCATACCTTACTCGTACTCGTACAGTATGGTATGATACGACGACTGGAAAAACTCGCGGCCAATTCTTCCCCCAGTGGATGACGACGGTTCTGGGCTTGGCGTACTGTACTCGTGGCGCTGACGTGAGGCGGTGGTGGGGTTCAATGGTGACAATTGGAGTCAGCTCTTTTGTCTCCCCCGAGAAACCCCAAAATCGGTGGTCCATGATATCAAACACTTGGCAAAATGAACCAATCTCTCCTCCATCTCTATCATAGATTATTCGTTACTCGCCAGCGGCACTATACGCCCTTACCATCGAGATATCCGTACAATAAGACTATCCGCATCGTATGGCTCAGGAACCCAAGCCAAGCATGGGCGGCTATGGTAATTTATCACGCTCTGCAAGAAACGCTTAACGCAGTGCACGAGTGCAGTACTAGCACTGTACTGTACCCGTAGTTTGTCTCGGAATTCAAACGGCAACCTGCACTCCATCAATCAAGTTATGTCACGGCGCTGCAGGAGCTTACACTTGCAGCGAATCCAAAATTACGAATCGAAAAAAAAAAAAGAAAAACTACCAAGCATCCACGAATCCCAAATACCGGTGCCCAGCCAAAGCCCACAAACTCCATGAGTCTAGAATTGACAAGGTCGGAACCCGTGTGGTGCCTGGTGCCACTGTCGCCGCCACACCAAGGCCCACATGCCCCGTCAAGATTCAAGAACCATTCCCGAATTCACACATGCGCCTCCGGAATCTACTCGTACGGATGTGCAGCGCCCAAGTTTTGTAGGTTCCACAAGCGACGTTTGCTGCTCTTAGCCCCTGTGGAACATACAAAACTTAGGAGCTATACCTCCGTAGACTACCGTACGATAAAAGCCAAGGATAGCGGCTCTGCGGCAACCCCCATGATATCAATCCATGACCCATTGGGAAAAAAGATAATAATAAAAAAGTTCTGGATCCCTAACGTAGCTTGCAAACTGAAAATTGGCTGAGACCACGGGTATTGGTAAATAGAAAACCCCCACAAACCCAAAACCCAGGAAATTGAGAAAGGGCCGGGAGGCACTAGATATCATACAAGTATATACACCGCCAATTTAACAGGGGCTAATAGATGAGATTCGCTGCTAAAAATCAATTGCTCCACGGTAGCGGGAAATCTGCGGCCCATTCCGCCACTTCCTTCTTCAGTTGGACGAGTTCGGGGACGGTGTCCCCGTTGCCGAGTTTGTCAAAGTAGTCCTTGAGTTTCTTGCCTTCAACGGCGGCGTTAAAGTCTTTGGAAATATTTACAGCTCTATCGACGATTCCAGCAACCTTCTCAAAGTCGGACTCTGAGAAGCCGCGGGTGGTCATTGCAGGAGAACCCAATCTGAGTCCGCCAGGCCTGAGGGCAGAGACATCGCCGGGAACAGTGTTCTTGTTTGCAGCAACATTGGCGAGTTCCAAAACCCTCTCAACTCTGGCTCCGTCGATGCCCTTCGGTTTCAAGTCAACCAAGACGAGATGGTTGTCGGTACCTCCGGAAACAATCTCGTAGCCAAGAGCCGAGAGCTTGTCAGAAAGTGCCTTGGCATTCTTAAGTACCTGCTGCTGGTATTCCTTGAACTCTTGGGTTTTGGCCTGCTTCAAAGCGACAGCAAGGGCAGTGATAGTGTGGTTGTGAGGACCGCCTTGATGCCCGGGGAAAACAGAGGAGTTTATGGCGCCCTCGAGCTCATACATAATATCTTTGCCCTTCTTATCAGTCTTTCGGACACCTTTGCGGAAGAAGATCATGGCACCACGGGGCCCTCTCTGTGAAATGTTAGCCTCCCCACCAACGTTGATCAAGGAGAAAGAACGGAGCAACCCGCCAATGATTTGTGAGTGGTCGTAGTAACGATATCACTATGAACAAAAGGACTCTCAGTAACACCAGCAGCAACAAGGCCAGAGATATGCGCCATGTCACTCAGTAAATAAGCACCATACTTCCCGGCAATCTGCTTCATGCGCGCATAGTCAATGATCCTAGAATAGGCACTAGCTCCAGCAATGATGATCTTTGGTCGGTAGAGCTCAGCGAGCTTCTCCATGTTTTCATAGTCAATAAAGCCAGTGTTTGGGTCGAGGCGGTAAGGCAAGGTCTCAAAGTATTCAGAAATCTTGGAGATCTTCTTTCCGGGAATCTGGTACCCATGAGACAAATGACCGCCGTGGGGAAGGTCCAATCCCATGATCCTCTCGTGAGGACGGATTATGGCGGAATAAGCATACAAGTTGGCTGGGGCTCCGGAAAGCGCTGCAATCCGTCAGTGAAGCTCCTGGACTGGATGAGGAATTGGTCCAAACGTTGAACGTTCACGCCCCATTCCTCCGGATTAAGATCGAAGGCGGCCAAAGCTCTCTTTTGGCACAAAGTCTCGGCCGCATCGATCCACTCATTGCCTCCGTAATATCTGGCTCCTGGGTACCCTTCAGAATACTTGTTCTGCATGGGCGAGCCTAAGGCATCGAGTACGGATTGAGAAGTAAAGTTCTCCGAAGGTATGAGGTTCACAAAATCCCTCTGTCTATTCTTCTCCTGCAGCACAATTTCGTATTTAGCCAGCTAACAGTAGGCCGGAGGTAGGTTATGGCCGACTCACGTTTGCGAGAATCTTGGAGATTTCCGGGTCTGCCACAGCCAAACTTGCTCTCAAGAGCTACAAACACAATCAGTTTAAATCCTACTCGATAAATCCACGGAAGAAGATAGGGGGGGGGGCTACTTTATCGTGGGAAGCAGGAAGAATGCCGGCAGGGCGAGCAACTGAGGTGGAAAACCCGGAGACATTCTTGGTGACTTTCCCAACCAGACGACGGGAGGCCTGTTGCCTCAAGATTGAACGAGCAAGCATTTCAATTGATCCTCCGAGCGAGGGGTTCGGTTCGGGCGGCAAACGAGATTCGGGAGGAAGGAGGGCTCTCCCTTTAAAACCAACAGGACGTTAGTTGTGGGAGAATGTCTAGCTAGGGAGCGAAGAAAGTAAGATTTGCGGGACCCGGGTATGGGAGCGCACAAGAAACGTTTTACAGGCAACGAGTGCCGAACCGCTCCACGCTACCGTACTGTACTCGAGTACTCGTCCCCGGCCATAAATACCCGAAAACAGGGATTAAAGAAATATATGGTAAAACATCTAAGCGTATCTGAGCGCTCATACAAAATATCCTTGTATTATACCCTCCCTGTTTTCGGGTACTTATGGTCGGGGACGAGTACTATACAAGTACCGTAGCCCAGCGTCTTCCACGGCAGAAGCAAACTTTGCGAGCCACCTCCCCGACTTTTCCCCGTAAACGACTCGCCGTCGTCCATTTTGGCTGCGCACCGGCACGGTCCCGGACACCAACCCCGCAACGAGCCGCACTGGGGAGGCAGGGAGCTGCGGCGGGGTCCATTCAACAAGCCACATTAAAAAAAACTTGGCGAAAAGGATAGAGGACCGTAATAAAAGGAACCCAACCCCCACCCACGGGTGCTTTCCCTTCCTTTTCCTTCCTTCCCCACCATACTAAAAACCCGTGATGAATGCCTTTCAGATGACAATTGCAGCTCTCGCGGGGCTTCGGCTCTGCGGGCGATGTTGACGTGTCCCTGGGTTCCTTTGCACTACCGTTAAGGGACAACTTGAGAGCATCTGAGTTTTTTTCGGTTTGGATTTGGGGGGGGGGTTGAAAGTCTTGATAGTGGTATAATAGGAATTGGCTACGGTATCGAGATTGCTCAACCATGAAGTTTGTTATTGTCACAACGCCGTATCGTAGCAGATTCAACAGGAACTATATACCATACCAAACACTGTTTAATCCCTAATTCCATCCATCCATCTCGGAGAAGACTTTCGGAACGTTGATGCACCGTTTATCTACTCGAGTACTCGTACATGATTTCTAGTGTACCGTACCGTACCTGCGGTTCTCGAAAGTATTATACCCGGAAACCCGGCCCGGCTTGGCGTTTTCAGTCCTCCAGTTCATCAGGAAAACAAGAATATCATACCAGAAAAAGAGAAAAACTTCCCAAAAAGCCCTCCCACAGTATCACAACACATACGAACATTCGTAGGGAGTGCTGATAGAGGTTTTAGCGCCTTTTTTTGGTTCACTCTCCGCTCAAGGTAGGCACGTAATACCGGTACAGGGGATACCCGCATTTACTCGTTAAATCCACCATCTCCAGCAGCGCTTAAATCTCCGAACCCCCGGTCAAAGTTCCCGAGAGGGCCTGGCTCAACAGGTTAGCAGGATTGCGAATACAGGTTAACGAGATCTAACACATTCCATGCGTTGATCCTATACCGTGTCAGGAAAAGGTTATTCCTTCCCAGGAGCTCTCTTGTCTCAGAATGTGGAGAGGGAGGCTGGCCTGAGATGGCGGGTTTAACGAGTACGGTAAGTACGGTACGGTAGTGCCCTTGTTTGTGCTGCCAAGCTATTCGGCCAGTTTTCCGGATAGTCTACAAGTACAAGTGCCAGGGGTGATGTTTTCGCACAGTTAATCTGGGTTAACCTGCAAAATAATCCCTCTCTTGTACGAAAACATCTCCCCTGGTACAGTACCGTACTTGTATCATGCCCTTGAAAATGGAAAGTAACTTGGCGCAGCGCCACAAGTACTCGAGCACAGTACGGTACCGGTACGGTACTCGTACACAGTACGTATGGTGCCGGTAGACCAAAACCAAGGGGAGGAATACCGTACATGTACCGCATCCAGGACTCCCCGCTTGTCACACGGGTGGGGACAGAGCCTGGTCCTCCATCCGGCTCAACCATACCCTCCGGTGGATTACCGGTAGACCTAAGCTCTCCTCCACGTCCTGCGTTGGTGCAACACACGTGACTAGTGGGTTGCATTGTCCAATGTGCGTCTGTGGTGGGCTCGCCCCTTGCGTAGTTGCTGTGGGAGGTGAAGCGGTGAGGTGGAGGATCGGGTCGTTTCATACCGAGTGGGCAGGATAAATTTAATCCATCCTGTCAAGCACGGTACCGGCCCTCGTCGAGCCGTTCTTGATGACCAATTTGAAGCGATGTGAAGGGTACAGTACTCGAGTACAGCACCAGTGCACCGAGTTTTGGGGGTACAGTACGGTGCTCGAGTACTTGGGCTTGAATTTCTTTTCTTCGCTTGAGTGAGTGGTGCCAGCATGATATGTAGGAAGTGCTCTCCTTTGTTCACCGTGTTCCGGAGGTGGGATCTGCAACGGTGTCGGGCAGTTAAGAGTGCCTGCATCATCTCTGCCTCTCATCAAACTCTACGAGTAGTCTGTAGACTACTCGCATCGTCATCACCACCGAACCATCATCATCATCATCATCATCATCATCATCATCATCATCATCATGTTTCTTCCGAGGAGCGGTTACCGGCACGGTGGTGTGGCATTGAGATTACAGTACAAGTACCGTGTGACATCCTCTTGTCGAGCACATCGGCGCGCTTAAACCCACCCACCCGATCCGTCGAACTCTGGATCCCTGCGGCTCCGTTACCCGTACGGGTACTTGTATACCTCTATGCGGATCCCAGCCATACCGATAACAGGAAGGTCGCCCATTTGATGCGTTTGTTGAGGTCTGGTGGAGAACAACGAGAAAAGGGGGGTGCCAACCACTCCGTCAAAAAACAAAGGTGGAGGCGGATCTGCTCCTCCTACAAGTACTGTACTCGTACCGCTCGATCTTTTCTTATTTTCCCCAATCGTGCTTGGCTTGCTTGCCTGCATTTACTCGTACACGAGTACTTGCACCTTCGTCGTGCCCTTTCTCTTTTCTTTTCTTTTCTTTTCCCGGTATCATTGTTATGATGAGATGATTTTTCTTGTATGATATGATACAGCGTTTGTCTCTGCTTGTTTCCTGAAGGTATCATAACTGAAGGGGATAAAAAAAAAAAGCTCGCGGGTAACGACACGCCACTGACTTGGTTTCTTTCCTCTTTTTGCTGAAACCTTTGGATTTTTCAAAACGACCGAGCGAGCGCGAAGCGTTTCCTATTTTTTTTTACCCCCGACTTCTGAGCGGTCAGATCTCGTTCTGTGCTGTACGAGTACTGTGCTTACTCCAGTACCGTACGCTGCGGTGCAGGAACGTGGTGGAGGTTAGATTTGCAAGCAGCCTCGTTGAATTGCCGGTACTTACATTTCACCACGGTACGGCGACGAGCGAGCGAGCGAACGGACGTGCCAGAGCAAACCTTTGGTGGCTGCTACAAATTCGATATAGTGTGCTCGAGCAAACTGCTTTCCTACCGTACGCTAACGTGCACAACCCACAGTTAATTATCGTGCCGGTATTCGCCTTGTGTCTTGTTCGGGCTTGGACGGGCGGACGGACGGACAACGGGAAAAGCTCAGCTCACGCCCACCTGCCAATAAAAAAAAGGAAAGAAAAAGGAAAGGGGGAAAAGAAAAAAAAAAGAAAGAAAGGTCCTTTTCTCCCCGTGAAAATTCTTGAAGGGTCCTTTTTGTTGTTCGTTCGTTAAATCCTTGTTTGTTGAAACAGAGGAAGGGATTCCCGTAGCGGGCTCTCGGAAGGGTATACTCGAGTAGACTGCGGCGCATTCACCGAGCGGAGGGGACGAGAAGGGGCGGGCTCGATACGGACGGACGGTGGAGAACACCTGGGGACGGAAAACGCTGGCGGGGACAAGAGGGACGCGATAATTGGGAAAAAGGTCGGGATATCATAGCAAGAGTGCGAGGATAGACGCCCTAGGGGAGGAAGGGCATCATGAGCTCAACGATAGCTTCGGCAACGGCGAGTGCGCTCGTGAGTGCTACTTCGAAGGCGGCGGGCGGGGGTCATGGTCTCGGTGGCGCCGAGGGTCGGCCTCCAGTGTAACTCTCCCCCTCCTCTCCCCGATTATCGTTGCTCCTCCTGTTCTCTCGCTAATTGAATGGGGAAAAAACAGGTACAAAGCCATCGGTGTAGCTCTCGCTGTTTCCTCGGGAGTCTTTATCGGTGTTTCGTTCGTGCTCAAAAAGAAGGGTTTACTGGCGGCGAATTTGAAGGACGGGAAGGAGGCTGGCGAGGGGTATGGATACTTGAAGAATGCCTGGTGGTGGTCGGGGATGATATTGAGTTTGTTTGCCCTTCTTTTTCCCCCTCCCCTCTCTCTGCTTGGAGGGTAGGAGGTTTGGCGGAGACGGGACTGTCGGGCTGATCGGTGCTTGTTTTGGGAAAAGTGATTCTGGGGGAGGTTTGCAATTTTTGCGCATATGCTTTCGTCGAGGCAATTCTGGTTACACCGCTTGGTGCTCTGGTGGGTTTTATTCCTTCCGGGTGGATTTATTATGGGCTAGAGGCTGATTACGGCTGGGAATAGTCTGTCGTTATTACTGCTATCCTGTCCTCCATATTCCTCGATGAACGGTTGTCCTTTGTAGGGAAGATCGGATGCTTTATGTGCATAGTCGGGTCTATAGTCATTGTCATCAATGCTCCGGAACAATCCTCCGTCAACTCTATTCAGGATATGAAACATTTTATTATATCGCCTGGCTTCTTATCATACGCCGGAATTGTCATACTCGGGTGTATCGGGGTAGTGGTATGGGTTGCTCCAAAGTACGGGAATAAGAGTATGATGGTGTATATCAGTATTTGCAGTTTAATTGGAGGATTGAGGTTTGTTTGCCTGCTGTGAGGAATTCTAACATGGTTGCTGATGGGACTAGTGTCGTTGCTACTCAAGGTCTTGGTGCTGCCGTCGTTAAACAGGCTTCCGGAACCCCGCAGTTTAATCAGTGGTTTCTCTACGTGCTTCTGGTCTTCGTGGTTGTGACATTGCTGGTCGAGATCGTCTATCTGAACGTATGACTATACCTGAAATTTTTGCGTGCCGGGATAGTGGCTGATTATTTGCAGAAAGCTTTGAACATTTTCAATGCAGCGCTAGTGACGCCAACATACTATGTGTGTTTCACAAGTTCTACCATCGTGACCAGTGCCATATTATTCAGGGGGTTTAAGGGAACTCCTAGTTCCATCGCGACGTGTGTTGATCCTGAAGTCTTGATTTTCTTAATGCTAATTTTCCTAGTGTTGTGATGGGATTCTTGCAGATTTGTTCGGGCGTAGTGCTGCTACAGCTGTCAAAGAGCGCTAAGGACGTTCCAGACACAGAAATATTCCGTGGAGACCTTGACCAAGTGCGTACTGTTGCCGAACAATCTGAACCAGAAAGCGAACCCAAAGCAGATGCCATACGTGGAACAGCGGCCATTATTCGTCGGATATCCATTGCTAGGCAGAAGGCTGAAGTTGAAGAGGCTAGGCGGATTAGGGAGGAGAAGATCGACGAAATGCTTAACGGGCCAAATCAAAACGTGGAATGGGATGGTGTTAGGAGGAGAGTCACTTTCAGTGCTCACGGAGCGCCTCGGCGGAGAAATACCATGTCAGATTCCCATCCTCCGCTTGGAATGTCTCGTATGCCGGATCTGGAGGAAGGTGTGGAATCATCGGTCCCAGCAACAACCATGGACTCTGGGCGCCGGAGAAGTATGAGTGTCGACGAGGCAATGAGAATGCAGGTCTATGGTATTCAGCCCGATGAGCCGGGTCAACACCCCACCGGTATAGTGGAGCGGGTCAAGAGCCTCTTTATCCCTAGGCAACGCAGTTCCCCCAGTCTTCGTAGCGAAGCGGGCATCGCGACACCCCACCGGGATCTCCGCGATTCTAGTGGCCCCCTGTCAACTCGAAGCTATACGAGCTCTGAAGATCGGCCGCCATTGCCAATGGTAGACATGTCCACACCACCCGGAACCCCACATCTCGCCGTAACGCCTCCTGTGCACGAATACTCCACGAACACACGCGACTTCGCGACTGGACAATCCTCCCCCAGCCATCGAAGGACAACGAGCAGAGGAAGCGAATATACTGCTCTCCCACTACAATCTTCATCCGCAACTCAACCTCCTGTACCATCAACCCCCGAGCTCCTCCGACCCTCAAGTGGTTCTTCTGGCGCCCGTCGACAGTTCTCCTTCCAGAATATGTTTGGCCGGCACGGGCACACCCGCTCGCGCTCGAACTCTTCCACGGCGCACATTGAAGAGCCAGTCACAAGTTCCGCCCCACATTCACACATTCAACTCCCCAGATTAGGTCTCGGCTCGCGCGGTAATTCCGCTCCCGGTGCAGTTAAGACTGAGGAAGAAATGCTCGGGCTTGTCAAGGGCGATAGCCGGAGCAATGTACTGCCATCATGCGATAGCGACGAGGAGAAGGAAAAAGCGCCTGTTGCTAGCGTACGATATGTAGAAAGCGATTCGGAGGAGGAGGAGGAGCGGGAGAGGGAGCGGGAGAAGATTCAGTTGAAGGAGTGGGAGGCTAAAGGTGGGCCCGGGCGGTCATGAGTTAATTATTTTAGTTTATTTCTTTGTCGTTCAATTCTTCTGCATTGTTTCTTTCTATTCTCTCTTTTTACTATTTTTTTTATTTTATTCGGGGAGACTGGGCCAGGCGGAATTGGTTGAATAAAAGTGAGGGTGGATGGAGCGGGTGGTGGATTCGTGGATATAACTGGGGAACCAGAGTGGAATCTTTGTACATGTATTCAATTTGGTAGAGTATGATATATAGAAATGATGCTGGCATGTCGCTGTGTTGCATGAGAGATCACTCGGTGATCTGAACTGTGTGATTGGGTATACCGAATATATCATACTTGGGCTCGGATTAAAAAAAAATTTAAGTATCGGTGGCGCATAAATTAATTCGAGCGCAAGTATTCATTATCAGTTTGCCTACGTAGCGATGGTGAGTATATTATCGCTGGAGAATAACGAGGAGTATTGTGATTTGACAACTCTGTTTGCGGTGCGGGAAATGGTTGAGGTTATCTAAAACTAGGAAGTGTGGGTTGTCTCCTGCGGGACCCAGAGGCAAATCACTTTTGATGATCAGGACACGCCGTGGTGACTGAGGATTGCGATTACATACTGTAAACTTGGAATAATTGAACCTCACGCTAAGGGGACTAGAATTCCCTACTTTGGATTAGGTGGAGAGGATTACGGCGAAAAAAACTGTCTTTTGGCCTTTAGATGGGACAAATGAAAATAAGAACACGACCGACCTTACTAGAAGAGGCAACTTCAACGTCCTAACGCTAGGTCCGGTTTCCCTTTGAAGGTGTCTGGCTATCTTTGTGGGCGGGGGTGGGTTATGTATTGTAGTTTCCTCACAATAGTTTTTCTTGTTTTTATCCTCACGTATTCCATACCATAGAGAGCGCCCCCCCATAGCGAGCCATACACCCAAATACTCACAGCTATTATAATACAGACTGTAGCTCAACCCACTACACCTTGCTACTCATATCTGCAGACTTGCTCGCTGTGGCGGGTGCTCGCTATAGCCGGCATATCAAATAACACTTCCTACCCCCCATGTTCCCCCGCATGATTCCGAGTGAGCATATATGATACCTAGCGCGCTGGGGCTATATCCAGAACCTATAGCAGAGTATCCTGGGCGGGCGCGGGCCCCAATATCCACCGTGCGGTCTCCATCTGTGCGAATTAGGGTATACTAGCATAGCAATTCGTGCGGGTATACCACAATGTATTCTATGACAGTCCAGCTAATTTGTGCGGCGCTGCAGTTTCGCAGTCCCCCCGCGCACTGCTCATGTAGCTGAGTCCTCCATCTGCGCTGTTCCTTCTCTTCTCCCTCTCTTCGCCATCCCATCTCATATCATCCCGTCGGTCCCATCCCAGTACAGCACAGCGTATCCGATATTCTTCAACCTGCGCATTGCGAGTGGGACACACGCTTGTTTTTTCCTCGAGGGGGAGGGGGGAGGCCAATAGGTCTACCTCGATTGGGTTCGTGTTATTTTCGGCTCTAGATTTGATGGCTCGCGGGATGACTAACGATGCTTTAGAGGGTGTTCGGTGGGTAGGTGGGGGTTGGCTGAATACCTGACCGATTATATTGAATTGCTAGTATCCAACTAGCCTTGGGATACCTTCTTGCTCTTTCGGCTCCAATTTCAACTGGTGTGCTGTTGATTGCCTATCCGCATACCCCCCGCCGACGGCTCGCATACCCACCTACCGACCCGCGCGCCAAAAGGCCGAGAGAGGTTACTAGAGAAGGACTATCTCTGCTCGGTTTGGTATACGGAGCCCTGCATCGTCCAGAGAAGTGCTGCCTCCATGCATGAGTGTTGGTTGACCTTACCCATCACTCATATATCCTCACTCGATATAGGATGAAGGCATCTGTGCTGATTATGTTGCCATGATATTATTATAGTGTGCGGAAGACGAGCAACCGCCGGACGGGGCTCTCTCGGTCTACTCCTGAACCAAAGTACGGCAAGCCGGACCACGAAGTGCGAGAGAGAAGAAGTTTTATTTTCCAGTCATCGTGGGGGATACGTAACCCCCCTTACGAAGCAAGCACCGAGCGGTCACGGGGGAATTGGGAAGAGAGGGAGACACCATAGTTTCCTGGGCTACCTTTCTTGCTTCCCCCTTCCCTACTTCCTTACTTCCTTCCTTCCATACATACTTCCCTACTCCCTACTCCCTACCTTCTAACCTTTCACCCTTCTTGTCTACCTCTCGCCCTCTGTACCTCTGGCCTACACCCTGAAGGGCCTATGAGTTTTTTCCTACATCCTATCCCCCCTCTCTCTAACATTCGGCTATTTCCCTTTTCGCCGCCTCACCTCTCTCTCTC
>PYWC01000026.1:532733-582199 GCA_003182015.1 Tuber magnatum | reverse complement strand
CCCTCCTTTCCTCACCCCCGTTTTTCACGTTTTTCGTCGAAGTTTCAGCATGTCTGAAGAGTCTGCTTTTGGGTCTTCGTCCCACAAACTGGACGAATTCTCTCACGTGAGCATTTTCCTTTGCCTTTACTTTTTCCCTGTTGGTTTTTTTTCTTCCTTGGCTTGTTTGCTAACTTTCTGTAGTACTTGAATGGCCAGAGCACTGCTCTCGGTGTTTATGGCGGTTCCAAAGGTGCCGACAAGGTTTACACCAATTCCCGCAATGGGGAATTTGTTAGAATTAACAGTGGGTTTATTTTTCCATCCGATTTTGAAGGGTTTCTCATGGTTTGACTTCGGTAGCTCGCTCCTCCACTGTTTTCGGCCCTTACTATCTCTCCGATGCCGGAAGAATTCAGTTTTATAAGCATGACAAGCCTACTGAGTTTTACGGAAAGGAGGCGTGCTTGGTTCGTAACGAGACCGTTAAGGGTATCTTTGTCGTGAGAGTCCCTGCGGGCACTCCGTTTAATCTTGTCTTCCGCTATAAGGATCTCTTCGAGGAGCGTCTTGCAGCGGTCGAGCGCCAAAAGGTGTATAAGAAGGGTGGACCGTATGTTTCTGAGCGTGAGGTTGGGGTCAATTGCGGCCACGCCTCTCCTGTTGAGCTTCAGGATCCCCTTGTTCTTCCAGTTAACGATGGGTTGCTCTATCACGGGACTCCTATCTTCGTTCAAAATAATAATGGTAAGGGTAACATTTGGGTCCCTTTTGCCTGTGATAAAACCGAATTCCCTGCGGTGGTCAAGCGTATTCGGGATTACTTGGAGACTAGTGTTGATGGCGAGATGTTCAAACTAGTTGGCAGCGGCAATGGCAATGGCAATGGTAATGGTGGGCAGGATGGATTCTTTGATGAAGCAGGTCATCCTCTCTATTAGTATGTATTCCATCTTTTGGTTGTTTTGATGCAGTGCTGATGAGTGGAAACAGTGTCCGTGAGTATCCGAGACTTTGGACTCGCAGCCTTGCTACTAGATTGTTGGGCGAGAACAGTGGTGGGTACGGTCGTGGGTTCACTAGTTCGGTAGGTGTTTTCCTGGCTTTGATTTTGTGGTGAGAGATTTAATAGTTTGTTTGTCCTTGGATAGCTCGTCCTCGACGGAGAGAACGATGGTGCGCATTCCGGAGACGTTAGAACCGCTATGCATTTTGATCCCACCTCTAGGATTGGTTCTTTCATTGGCACCGGCATTGCGTGCTACTCTACCCCTGATGGGTTCATAGTCGAAAGGCCATTGGTCATCGACAATATTAGGAGGGTTAATCCCGCCAACGCAGATCTTCCGCCTCGCCATCTTGATAAGAAGACCAACGCACTCTACAAGACCGAGATGTGCCGTAACTGGAACGAGGTTGGGGACTGCCGCTATGGCCGCTCGTGCCAGTTTGCTCATGGTCAAAAGGAACTCCGCGTCGTTGCTCGTCACGGGCAGTGGAAGACTAAGACCTGTTTGGCCTGGCTTCATGGAGGTTGCACCTACGGTAGTAGGTGCTGTTATGCTCGTGAGTACCCAGTTGTAGGAGTATCCCCTAAGCGTTGCTGACAATTGAACTTTCTTTAGACGAAGTTATCCCCGATAACGTCACCAAGGGCCAATCTTCCAATGAGCAGGAACCTCGTGGCTCCCCTGGATCTAGTGGGGATAGCCAGCCGAGCTTTAACGATTTCTTTGGGAGTCGCCAGTGAGTCTATATCTTATCTATATTATTCGTATCTTTGCTGATAAAGTCGCGCACCAGCATCAAAACCTAGGCTCTGGCCTGGAGTTGGGGAGGGCGGAAAAAAAAAAAAAAACCGGAGTAGAGGAACGAAAACTTGCAGACTGACGGACGTATACGCTTGACATACATTCAAAATGTTTTGATTTTCTAGTGTCTCTTTTCTGTATTATCTAGTTTCTGCCGTTTAATCGTTCTTCTCTTTACCCTCTCAGGCCGTAAATCTTAGCAATGTTGGGAGGTGATTGATTTGTGATTTGCTGTAAACTGTGTGAAAACCGTCTCGTATTTTCCTAGTTGGGTGGCTTAGGGCTTAGATGGGATGTGTCTCGTATCTGGTATTGTGGAGTAGTATTTTCGTATGAATACTTTGAACAAACTTTAGTTATTTTGTCGGCGTGGGCAAAGATTTGTGGATTCGTGGATGGCTGTGCTTTCTTCGGCGCAGCATAATGTGCCTTGTACTGTACATACTCTGGGCTACGTTTCACAGTATTATATACTCTTTACTGGGATCCTTTTTGAAAGGGACAAAGGAACAGACAAGCAAACCATCAGTAACCCTGCACCACGAGATGTCATTGTGAGGAGCGCGGTTGTTATTTGGATTCCGGCATACATGCGAGGCCCGCTAATGGAAAGAACTGGGGGACGCATGAGCCCTGGGAGCGGTTTTGCTTAGAGAGCTTGTTTTCTTCTTATAAGACTTGTATGCAGTCGGGCGGGGACGGTGGATGTTAGGCACTGGAGGTAAGCCTCATCTTTACCCATTGCATCCTTCCCTCATTCCTTCCTTATTTATCTGTTTACGTTGCTGATTGGAAGTGAAGTAACACCCTTTAGCGCTGCCCTATCATACCGGCTTTTTTTTTCTTCGAAGTGTCTGCTCGGGAGAGTAACTACCCACCCACTCACCTACCGTTGCTGCTCAAACTATCATGCCCCAAGGTGAGGGGGTTGGTAGATACTGGAGGGGCTATTGTGGGTATGCTTGGCCAACTGTTGACGGTCATGTGCAGCTTAAAGTGCTTGTCTCTCTTTGGGGGTCTCATAGGCTGTCTTTTGGATATCATTGCTGGGATGCGCCGCCGTCGCCACCCCTGGCTGGAACGCAGCCTTCCGCCAATTATAACGTATCCGGCCGAGATTTCCTCCTCCTACAAGCTTCCCTTCCCTTCTGCTTTTTTTGTGGCTCTGCACCCAGAGCACCTCTGGTCTTTCTACCGCCGCCTGGGTCCATCCTGCTGCCAAAGTGCACAACCCTACCTCAGCTCTCACGGAGCATATCTTGTCAGACTTGACGGCCGTTTTTATTTTTATTTCTCGTTTTCGTCTCTTGGTGGAGTACTCTGGAATTGGACGAGATGGGGTCGCGGGAGCTTGTGCGGGGGGTTGAAGCCGGGGTCTTGTGAGTGAGGTATGGAGTTCCGTTTTTGGTTTTTTCTTGGATTTTTGTGAGGGGAGTTTTCTTGACTGTGGATGATCGTATTAAGCTACGGTAGGAGATTCTGTTTGTTCCGAGGATTAGGAAATCACCGACACTTCTGATTATCTGTGGGAGCATGGAGGAAACAATAATAGAATCGGGACTATCCTACTGAAAGGAAATCAATGGCATGTAGTTCATGCCAGTTTCCAGCTAGCTAACACGGGGCGGATACACACCCCCCAAATAGCAGCAGCATCTCTGCTGCCATACCGCTTTTCCTCTGACACCAAAAGAATATTCTCACGGCGTCGGACTTTGGGAAGAACTTCCTGCTTCCTCCGCATCCATACAGAGCCTCCAATAACCACGAAGAACGGTTCTTTTTCTTCCTCAGACATGTCCCACGTTCTCTGCCTCCCCACACTTGTTGACGGTTCTCAGGAATGTGGGGATATACAGCAAAATTAGGGATCGCTCTGGTCCGGGGGGGATATGGGGATGGGGTTTTCGGCTTGGGCTATGGACGGTAGGTGGACGGGCTAGGAGGAGTGAGCTTCGGGATTTGGTGCTTGGGTTATCTTGGCCCCGTCAGTTCGCAGATTAGGCCTGGCGTATCTGTTTTGTGGCCTCGGAGGGAGAGGATGGTAGTGTTTGTCTGGTGGAGGTAAGTGGGTGCTCTTTTCCAGCGTTAACAAGTGTTACTTCTCTGCGGGGAGAAGACACCACTGGGTGCTTGGATTTGGTGCCGGGAATTCGTCCGGAGCTAGGCCTTACGGTACATTGTCAGTTCGGCTATGTTACGTTGAGATGTCGAGTTTAAGCTAACATAGGCTCGCCGATACATATAACGGAATGGGAGAGAAATGAAATCACAAGCTGGGGGAAAGAGATGGAGCCGCACGTGCTAATAGTTACCTTAAGAGAGATACTTAGATAGGGGTACCAAACACCGCAGCACCTCCGCTATCCAACGGTTTTTCCTCAGCATACCGCAACATCAAAGATCTAGAAGAGCCTGGCCGTTCTTCTACATCACCGCCGAGCCTCCTGCAATCCACTCCCGTAAATGGGTTCGACGTTGTCTGACTACCACTTGTCTGCTGTAGTCCAGAGTATTGCAATTTGAAGTGAAGATGGTTCTGCAGTGGTGGGGGAAATGGTGTGTGGAGAGGGTATTCTGGAGAGTCCATTAGCATTTGTTGGGCTAATCATGAACTGGGCTGGAGGTCGCTTATTTAACGTGTTTGGAGGGAGCGGGAGGGACAGAGTGTCCAATGAAGGTAAGTGGCTTGTTGATATTAGATCAGTATCATGCCTGATATTTTTTCTAGGGAAAATTCTGCGTGGTATTTTGGTTTGGTAGGAGAGTTTTATTGCAAGGTGGATTATATATTGCTACATTGGGTTTTGGCTGTCAATCTACGGGGCAACCGTAAGAACTGAAATAATTGGGAATCTCGCTAGGACGTTGGACTTGCCTTGCCTAGTGTGGTCTGTTGTTTTAGCCGAGGGCCCTAGGGGGTTCTTCCACTATATTCCCCCTCCCTTAATCCGAAGGAGGAAATTTTGGATGTCCTCGCGGCATTCTCAATTATTCCAATTCTTACGGTGTGTTGACTCCGAGCTATCATAGCTTTGCCGATACTTGTCACCCCGGCGAAGGAAAGTGGTAAGAACACAACGGCAGTACTGAATGGAGGCCAAAGCATTGGCATGTATTAATAACGAATAGGGTAATATCCCAAAAGACAACATCTCTGGAATCATGCCTGTTTTTTCCTTTCTCGCCTAGTGACAATCGAGCACTGTGAGACATGCGGAAGCACTTATCGGGTGTTCCACATAATTTCAGTGTTCCCACCATCCTGAAGAACAATTGACTCTCTTCAACAAAGGCCTCTAAAGCATTCCAACGTCCACTACTTGTTATTGGTTATGTGGAAGGATTCAGATTGAAATAAACTTTTGTACAGGCAAGTGGAAGAAATAATTTCCTAAAGGGAGCTCTCTATTAAAGTTGTGAACTAGGAATATGTGGGCTAAGAGAGTGGAATGGGATTGGTTCTTGGGCACTTGGGTTATTTAAGGGTTGTAAGTGCAGGTATTGGACTCAGGGTCACTAATTTAGATGCCTGAGGGCTTGTAGAAAGGTGGTATTTGTCATGTGGAACAAGTGTATTGAGGTACAGTTGCTTATGCTCTGGTAGAGAAGCCAACAGAGTTATGGCAGTCTGCTGTAAAGGGTAATTGGTGTTGTTCAAATAATTTCTCTACTTCTCAGGTGAGAATTACTGCAGAGCCTTTGCTGATTCACCTTGAGATAGTAGTGAGTCTTCTGGTATGATGCTGGTGGTAATCACATTTGAGTTAAGTATAAATGCTGAACTTTTAGAAATAACACTCTTGGAACTACTTGCTGTGTAGGAAATAGAAATAGCAAATTGTAGTAGTAGAAAAAAATTTGGTAGGTTGAGTAGAAGAAATCTACCTTTGATATATTTTATTTTTTCAAACATAGTATAGTAGTATTGTTGTCAGCTGTTTTCTTATTTGTTTCCTGATATTCCTTCTCAAACTATACTATTTAGACTACTTTAATAGAATATATTTCTATAGAGGGAATCTCTCTGTATTTTTATTGGATAGTGGGTTGGAACAACCCGTTGCCAATTGGGCAAGCACAGGGAGTAGCCCTTGGCAAACCGGAGCCATGCCTAGGACAAGGGTGGCAAAACGTAGACCTGGTTGCTGGGCCATTGCGGGGTCATAGCTCCTAAACTACCGGTCTGTGGACCCTTCCCATTCAGCTATCACCACCGAACTTCCATCTCACGAGATCATCATGCTTCCTACACCTCGTGTCCTCTATTTTCCTACACCTCGCATTCTTTATTGCCTGCATCCTGCCCAGCAAGAGACACTGAACATACCACCCACCATAAGCTTTATCCTACCCTGTACACCAAAAGCAAATCATGGCCCCACGGAGAGCATTAATGCGTGGAAGCAGCTCTGTACGAGCCAGCATGCGAGGAACCAGAGAGAGAATCACAAAGAACGCACGTAGTCATCAGCCTCCAAACCGCTACGGCCATCAAGAAAACTCTAGCTCAGCTACAATAGCCAGCAAAGCATCCAATGAACCCATAAGCGAAAGCGAGGAAACAGAACCCAGTATGGCCGGATACAGCCACTCTCCAGAATCAGCACACCAGATCAGACACCGAAGCCAAACCTCAACGGTCCGGCACATACCAGTGCAGCAACCTGCAACCCCGACTCAGCCGAGTGAACCAGATACTCAATGCCCGCCCTCACCTTCCGCTGAAGGCACTATCAACCTTAGCACAATGAGGGAACTACTACACTCCTATGAACAGGATATAGTGAATCGAGTCATTCTTCAATTAAGCTCCCAAAACCCTACTCAGCCCACCAGCAGCCATAGGAACCCCCAAGTGTCTCCCCTCCCACAGCCAGGCACTCTGCCATCTACCCTCAGCCCCACGCTACTCAGCATAGCTGAGTTGGAAAGCCAGCTGGCCCAGCTACGAGCACAGCAAGAGCTACAACAGACCATGATAGAGCCAAGTGCACTTGGTATGTTAAACCCTACCCAACCCATAATGCCGACTAGGAGCGAGAGCGCATCTGGTATCGTGGACTCAGTGGAAAGGATGTTCCTGGGAGTGGAGCAAGCCACACTCATTCAAATTGTTGAAAACCGATTCAAACCTACAAACATTTACTGCCTACTGGCCAGCGAGAAGGACCGAGCTGACATGCATAGGACTATCAATATTGGTGGTGTCGAATTCCAGCAGGCGGAAAGGGAAGGCAAGGAGAGTGAATACCGTATGACAAGTTTCTTCAAGGCCTGGGCAGTCTACTCTGGAATCCTCATCAAGCTAGCACCCCACCCTCGCCAAGGCGACCTAGCAACAGGGCTCTGCATTTATACTATGAATCTCTATGCCCTGCTAGAGAAGTATACCTGGGAGGGAGTAAAGTCGTATCACTTCCAGTTCCACCGCAAGCGAGTGGCAAGCGGAAAGAACATATACCACCCAGCGGACTGGCACCAGCTTGATAGCAGGTTAGTTGCCTCCAAATGCTTTGCTTACCCAGTACCACGCCCTACGTGGACACCAATTCCCAAGGGACACCCGATTCTCCTCTGAAGAACATATGATTTGCCAATACGGGACAGTGCGCCAGGTCCAATATATACAAACCCTGGTATTACAGGTAGCATGTCAACAGCAAGCGGGGGACTCCATAAGCACCAAGCACCTCCCTGCCACAACTGGAACTTCCGGGAATGCCGATCTGCCCAGTGCCATTATCAGCATACTTGTATAACCTCTGGCAGCAGCCAACTCACAGTCCAGTGTACAACAGGGAATACCAGACCCTTACAGCAACCCCGCACTGGGCTCCATGGATGTTAGCCCCCCTAAAAGCTTCCTATACCCCCACACCTCTTCTGTTTCTTCTACTGCATTTCCTACTTTACCTGTAAGCTTACTGGTACAGAAGCATTGGTTGTGACTTTTGTACGTGAACCCCCCATACCTAGCACACCTAATGGTCTTTCTTCTACTCCTATTGTTAGCAAACAGCCTGTGTGTCCAAACACATCTATTCGCTATGTACTATTTACTCCACACAGACTTGAAATGCCTACCAGCCAGCTAAACGTTACTGGGGGGAAGAGGCTTACATTAAAATTCCCTGATCAGAGTGTAATTGACGCTATTCTCGAAACATGTCAGTTCGGAGCTCGCATTGGGTATGAAGGGTCATGAGAGATGGCCTCTATTCACCCAAACCTAGGCACAGCACAGTCGCAAAGGATTGCCTGAAAAGATACAGTGGCATAGCAAGTCTACCAAGCCACTATACCGCTTCTCCTCTAGGTTTGACCGACAAGGCAGGCGGTAGCAAAAGGTGAATTCATCACCTGTCATACCCATCAGACAGGCCTGGATCGATCAACGGTGGGATTCCCGAGGGCTACGGCACCATCACCTATAGTAGCATAAATCATGCAATCTGCGCCATCCAAGAATAGGGGAATGATTGCATCTTGGTCAAGCGCGATTTTGAATCCCCCTTCTACCATATCCCAGTGTCCCCCCTTGACTCTCTCTTGCTTGGATTCCACTGGGAAGGAATATATTATGCGAAGCAGTTCCTCCCTTTTGGCCTCCGAACAGCTCCATACCTTTTCAACCTCTTCGCTGAGGTATTCCACTGGATCCTAGAACAGGAACTCAACAGGAATGGACCCCAGGTTCATATTATTCACTACTGGGACGACTTTCTGCTAGTATTGCCATTGCGCTCTGATCCAGAATAATACAGCCAAATTTATGAAATACTATGTGAGAAGGTGGGATTGTCGATCAAGCAGAAAAAGAATGAGGAGGGTAGCATAGCAAGCTTTGCAGGAATTGAAATTGATACAAAAAGCATGGTTATACAGCTTCTGGCCAAAAAGCTCCACAAAGCAAAGTCCTTAGTGTGCGAGGCCATAGTCAGGAGATCTGCCACGCTACTTGAGCTACAACAGATCACTGGATACCTGAATTTTGTCACCACTGTGATTCCCTTTGGCCACACATTTCTCCATATACTCTACAATATGGAGTTGCATTTTCCAGCAGGAGGAAGATACAACAGACGGTGCTTGTCAAGTGAAGCTCTAAAAGACTTAGCATGGTGGGAGGAGGCACTGGAAAGAGCCTCAAAGCGATCGATTGCTATGTGAGTACGACGAACCATCTCTATCTGGTCCGATGCCTCAAGCACGAAAGGTCTTGGTGCTTTCTATACTTATTAAAGACAAACTCACCCTAACTCAGACTCTGCATTCACCATCCCCCTACCCAGAAACCTGACCCAATGGAATGAATATATCAATACTCAAGAAATGAGGGCTGTTGAGCAAGCTCCCCTATACTGGGGAAATAGATGGAAAGGAAAGTGAGTAATACTACACACCGACAATCGGACAGTTGCATATGGCATAGCGAATGGCACAACCTGTGGGTCCTCAATGCAAGTACTAAGGAGGTGCTTACTTTTGGCCACAGAATGTGACTTGGAGCTCGAAGCACAATGGATTTCCACTGAGAAAAATGCCTTAGCAGATGCACTCTTGCGCTTTGACTATGACAGGATTACTGACCTAGTACTACAGTTAATACAGCCAACAGTCAACCTTTAGCAGCATGAATTTCTAATATTAAGCAATCAGAACTGTTCGCTACAGTGGCCTACTACCTCTGGCAGGGTCTTGTGCCATCAACCAGATGCAACTATGACACCCCAAGAGCCCAGTCTACCCTATTCTGTACCTTGTCCAACTGCAAGCATCAACATGGAGTATTCTTCCCCACTAAAGTTACATGGCTGATAGAATGGTTATGTTCTCTTGCTGGGACCATTAAAGTCAAGACAATGAAGCTGTATCTTGCTGGTCTTAAATCATACCAACTAGGTCTGGGAATTGAATGCACAACATTCTTGGATGCAAGAGTTGAAAGAACAATTCAAGGAATCAAGCGTGACCACAATGAACCCGAACAGCGGGTATATACTCCACTTACCCACCCCTATCTTCTCCACATTCTCAGCCACCTGCCAACCCCGGACTATGATAATGCCATACTCTATGCTGCCTTTACCCTCACATTTGCCAGATTCCTCAGAGTAGGAGAATTTATCTATAGGGAGACTGATCGGGAGCTGGGATCATCCTTCTCTAAGTGGTTTCTATCAAAGCAGTATATCCAGGTATCAGTAGACACGAAATTCATGGACGTAACCCTACCGGCCTCCAGGACAGACTTGTTCTGTAAAGGTATTACATTGACTATCACAGCAGGCAGCGACATAGGATGCCTGGTAGGAGCCATGAACTAGCTCCAAGCAATAGACCACTACTGACCACCTTCAGCACCACTGTTCTGTGTGGGAAGACACCAGCAATAGGCCTTTAGAAGAGAATATGTAGCCTGAAGTCTTCAACAATTAGCCATCATTGCTGGCCTTGGACATGGCACATGGAAGGGACATAGTTTTTGCAGGGGAGCTACAACTTGGGTAGTGCAGATCGGCATTTTGGAAGCCGAAATCCAGATCTTAGGCTGGTGCGATCCGATGCCTATAAGGCATATATTCAGTTCTTAAAAGCGAAACAAATCTCGCTGTCCAAGCGCTTTCAGAACCAGCAGAGCTAGCCTAAATGGCCAAGCCACCCAGCCCACCTTAGAATAGGAGAGCGACGTTACCTTCTGTATAGCAGGCTAGGACATGGCCTACCCCCTACCTCGAACTGGAATATATCGTCAGTAACCATCTCCCATGGCAAGGGCAGTGGCAATTCCCCAATGCCTCCGGCAGTGGAACAACCAGAATGGCAATCCAGTGGAGGAGGTGGTCATATGCTTTCCTTTGATGTTTTCTTACTTTATGTTCTTTCCAATGTTCCTTTCCTTTCTTGTTTTAGATATCTGCAATACATGGGTTCTTGCATTGGAAAATTGGTATTTCATATAGTGGAAGGAGTTTGTATAATTCAATACAACAGATTTCTCTATGTTAGATTTTTGATATTGAGTATGCTATATTATAGATTGATTTTGCTTTTGACATATTACAAATTCAATAGTTTGATAAGTATATAGAAAGGTGAATAAGAATGTAGTTAGCTTACAAATGAGAATAGTTTGCCTTCTATTTTGCTTTGCTTATAGTTAGTAGAAGCAAGTATGATGCAAATTTTTTTTAGCATGATAGTTTATGATCCTATACAATAAAACTTTTTTTAACCCATTATGTATAACACTGGCACTAGTTATTAATCATATTTTCTTCAAAATAATAGAAGAAAAAAAGATCCTATCTGCACGAAATAATAAATAACTTAAACTTATATTGTTTTAACTAAAGTATATAAAATTAGCATTTTTGTAATAGAATTTAATAATGTACAGTATATGATAAGCCAGAATCTAATTCACCAAACAAATCTTAATTCCTATACCTACCTTCTAATTCTCCTAGTGTTGTATATCCATTTTCATTTTGTTACCCAACAGGATCAATTTCTAATTAGAAAGAAGCAGGCAGTATGAAGAAACTAGATTTAATAACTAGTATTACTTACACTAGTAGTGAGTTAGTTTTTTTAATTCTATAGTATTATAAACTATTATACTAAAAAAAAAAAGTCTCATTATACTTGCTTTTATGCCTACTTGCTTCTACCAACTATAAGTAAAGTGAAATAAGAGGGAAACCAGCCATTACTTGTTACCAAATTGGGAGAGAAATATGAAGAATTGATTCTATACTATATAGTACTACTACTATAATACTATTAATTTATGATTTGCTACCTTCTATAAAAAAAAACAAAAAATAAATAATAACTGAGATATCAATTGAAAGATCAGAACTGAATCTTACTTCTCCAATATCCTGTCAGTACTAGCAGTAGTTTGATCTCTTCTACAGACACTCTAGATATTTTCTAACTTCTAGTATTTATATATGGTATTTGGCAAAGTTGTAAATAGTAATAAAGTAGTAGATAATTGCACTTGTAGACAAAATAGTAGTAACAGTACAGGATGAATTCAGAGCTCTTGGCTAGAAGTTCTGAGATTATTGGAGTAGATTTACTAGTATTACTAGTTTAGCAGATTAACTGAAGCTATATTGAATATTGTATTCTATATAGTGTTTAAGTATAGTTGACTTAATAAGAAAGTTAGATAGTTGAGAGAACTTGGTTATATTAGAGTTTGTAGTATGAATGAAAAATATTATAAGAATGATATTTTTGAGTTTGAAAGTTTATATCTAAATCCCACTTAATATAATATTTTAAAAGTACAATGTAAAGCAAATTGGAGTAGACATATTAATACTTTGGGTAATTTAAGAATAATATCATAGTTAGTATTATTGTTAATATGAGTTCTAAGTATAATATATTATACTAGAATAAAATTTATATTACAAATTTCTATTTCTGAAATATTATAATATTCTATAATGTTATTATTACTATATTTAATATATAATAATAATAATAATAATATTTTATTATATTATAAATAATATATTACTATAAAGTTGAATTTAAGACCTAAAACAATTATGTTTTTGATTTAAACCCTAATATAAAGCTTTTCTGCTATAGGAGATAACCTACATGGCTACCATATTATATGAAATAGCTTCTACTCATATTTTTTCTGATCTTGTCAACAACTATCAATCTTACCAATCAAACATAATTCTTCATATTCTTTCTTTCTTCATGCATTTTTTTTGTCTATGGTTTGGTAATATTTTTGGAACTATGAAAAGCAGACTTAGAGAAAGTGAGAAAACTTAAATATCTTTATAGTATGATGGATATTTATACTCCATCTTTATGAATTCAAGAATAAAGAATTACTAACTTGAATAATGATATAGGAATATGAACAGATATTACAAGTTAGACTTCAAGTTTGGACTAAATATAGTATTCTGGATATAGAATTACTATACTAATACACTAGTATTGTCAATTCCAGAAGAATTCAAGCAGATAATAAATAACACAGTTAGTATTCAGATTCTATGACTATTATATACAAAGAGGACTAATTTCTAGCTTGAATTAATATTATACCCCAAATATTCTGATAACGGAATAGGAACATGATATCCAAAATCTACGTTTCAAATATTTAAGAGAATAAGGAACTTTTAAGGTCAAAAAGAATACATTAATAGCTATTCCAGCCACTGGCTATAATTCTGCTTTCTGATTATCAGGTAAGACCTAGCAAGAGTAGTGGTAGATTTAGTTTTCTTCTAATACAAGAGAAAGAAAAGGTGATAGTAGCTAAAGAGTTAGTATCAGGCATGTAACTTGTCAGTTTAAAATTAAGGAAGATAAACTGCTAATTGAATTTTACACTATACTAGTGCTATAGTTGATACACTGACCTAGGTTTGATTACAATATTGTGTGGAAAGAACTTAGTTCTTATATAAGTCAATAGAGTACTTCATAAATTTACTTAATAGAGTAGGAATGCAGTACTAAGATTAAAGTTACTAATCTGAAAAATAATGTAAGGGTTTTAAGAAGGCTAGTCAGGCTATAACTATACCTATTCTGATCTCTAGCTCTAATTCTGCTCACAGTAGCTTTCTGGTTATCAGGTAAGTCTTAGAAGAAGTAGAGGTAGATATACTATTTTCTAATACAAGTGGAAGAGAAGGTGATAGTAGTTAAAGATATAATATCAGGTATGTCACTTGTAGGTTTAAGCTTAAAGAAGATAGATTGCTAATTGGATTTTATATTATACTAGTACTACAGTTGATACTGTGATCCATGTTTGATCACAGCATCATGTGGAAAGAACTTAGTCCTTGTATGAGTTAATAGAATACTTTATATATTCACTTAACAGTATAGGTATATATTACTAGGATAAAATTTACTAATATAAAGAATAATATAGGGCTTTTAGGAATGCCAGTCAGGCTATAACTATAGTTATTCTAACATCAAGTTGTAATTCTTGTACTAGGTAGTTTACTAATTCTTGGATTCAGTTTTAGGAAATTGTAAGAAGCAGTTGATATAAAAATACATGTAATAGAAAGTAAGAACTTACTAACTAGCAGAAGAAGCAGTTATCAAGTAAGTAACTTTTTCTTTCTATCTTTAGTTTTTTTTATTACTTAATTGGAAGAATTATGCTTTGTTTATAATGGTTTGAATTGGGATTATACTTGGAGTAACTAGTAGCTAGTTTATATAAATCTCTTGAAGGGAATTCTATACTATTTTCTTTATTGAGTTTATTCTCTATAACTCTATACTTAATAGAATAGTTTATATATATGTATTATAATCTTAAATATCAAACTTAAACAAGAGTTAGATAGAATTAAGAATTTTTATATTTGTATTACTATTCTAGTATAATTATCTAATAGATATAGTAATAATCCTATAGTATCTTTAAATATATTTTACAATTATCTGTACTATTTGTGCTGCCTGTTAAGTAGCAGACTAGATAAAAATTAAATCTCTCTCTATACTACCTGAGTACAAATTTTAATAAATACAAGTTATTCAGATATTTAAGAATTAGTTCTTTATATTATTTTCTATTAAAAATCACTGAATATATCCAACTTGAAGTAGCAATTAGAAAAACTTTTACTTTACTCTTAGAGCTGTTAGTATAAATTATTTGATAAACTTTAATATTTATATACTTATAATACATTTATACTCAGAGTGCTAATCACACTTTGATATTGATAGTAATAGTTGGTCTACTTCCTCAATAAGTAACAAGAGCTATTGAACTAAAGAAGACTTTGAAAGAGTATAATAGAAGATCAAAGAAGTATCTATTCAATCAAATATATTAGAAATACTGTCAGTTGAAGTCTGCTATTTTCATTATAGAAATTAGCAGTATTTAAATATATAAAACTGTTTATATCTTGTATAAACAATATTCTAAAATGATGCAGTATTAAATAATACTTAAAACAAAATATAAAATAACTTAAGTATCAAATGATACTTAAAACCAAATAAAAACAACAAATTAAGTATTAAATGATACTTAAAACCAAATACAAAACAACTTAAGTATGAACTAATACTTAAAACTAAATATAAAACAACTTAAGTACTAAATACTACTTAAAATAAAATATAAAACATAACTAAGTACTTGTACCAGTTACAATACTAGCCTTTTATATCAATAATTGCTTATATTCTATTTATTATAGACTTGGTTAGACTTTGAAAAATATATAGTTTCACAAGCTTCTAGTAGTATATAATAGCCTCTTCTAGTACCTCTTGTACTAAATATTTATTTTGAATTTGTAAAGATAGAGGTAGAATTTATATACAAGATTTTTAATAAGAATTCAAATAGGTTTAATAGAATTAAGATCAGAGGAATATAAGAATATTTCATTGAGTCTGATACCTTGTTCAAGTAGCCATCTTCTTATTAGTAGATGAGTATGATACAAGTTTTATTATTAATAAAGAAAATCTTTTTATTTTTTATTCTTACAATTGTATTCTTTTAGATATTTATAAAAAAAGCTGGAACTCTTTTATAATACTACTTCCAGTAATACAAATAAATCCATAATCTTTAAAATCAGATATAGATATATTTAAACCTTGACCAAAAAAGCAGTCAATTATTATTTGAATTATTTTTCTTTTTCCAGTTCTGATCTCAAAATCTATGCAATTACTATGCTACTTTTTATATGAATAGTGAAAGATCAATCTTTACTACTTCTTACCACCTTATTCTACTATAATATAATCTTATTCTTTTACAAATATTTTTTTAGTTAGACTCTTCTTATCTATTATATATAGACTATAGTCTATTGAAGCTGCTTCTTAGTATTAGCAGAGTCTAGTTGAGTTCTTGATTTTATAATCTATTTTTATGAATTTTACTTAGTAACTCTTTATTTTGTTATAATAACTAAAATATTGGGAGTATTTTTTTTCTGAATTGCTCTATGTGATATAAAAAAGATAGATAGTAGGATCTTTTAAACTATAATTTTATTTTAAGCTTCATATTATATATAAATAAAAGACAATATTTTCCTACTTACATTATACTAGTATTCCCAAGTTTATATCTATTTTCCAGGCTTATTTATAAATTCCTTCAATGAAATCAAATCTACTACTGAATTGTTATATAGGAATTTGATAAAACATTGCTTATTTTATTGATTAAAACTTGTAGTAAAATATTGGATTATACTAATTTAGAAATCCTATTTGAGATATAAAATTTATTTTATTCCTATTGCTACTCTTTTATTGTAAATATTTTTTTTATTATATGCCAATTAGAAAAAAATAATTATACTACTCTTAAATTATTTCTCAGAAGGTTCAAACTTTTCAGTTAAATAATCAAGTAATATTAGAATTTTAATATAACTTAAAAGTATTTTCTACAAACAATTTTTTCTTTTTTTCTCTTTTCTATAAATTTATTATATAGTAGTCTCTCAACCAGAATGTACTTTGCTTTACTGGTTCAGTTTTATTATTAAGAGATAAGCAATTTTAGATATTCCTTTTTCTACTTCTTCTTCAATTGAATAATTAAAATAGTAATTTTAAATCTTCTAGCAATTTTAGCTACTATAGCCTCTCTCTAGTACTTGCATAGTCATATAGTATCTAGGTATATTCTAGGTAGTAGAGAGTTTGGAGTTTGTATTATATAGTATTTTGTTTTTTTAATATACTAGTAGTTGGTACTTGTTATGAAAATACTTATAGATTTAATATATTGTGTTTTCTATCAACCTGAACACTTTTGTTCTTATAACCTTTTTAGAGTATTAGTGTTCAGAGACTTGAGAGAACTATTTGAAAATGATATTATTCTTGTACCAGATATTTAGTACTTTTTAGTATTCTATCTACAATATAAAATTATATTACCTTACTTTGCATTTACTTTTATAAGAACTCAATAACTCAACCATGTGCTAGAAGGTTAAATTAAGGTGAATTATGTTAAGTATAGTTGTCAGGTAAGATGTAATATTAGTTTTAGTATTTCTTGAAATCATCAGCAAAAATAAATTCTGTATTCAGATGCAACTCACACAGCTGCTATATTCTGTATATCCTGTGCATTTAGTATGCAGGCGCCTGATCTGGCTGCACTCTATGTGTTCAAGACTATAACTCCAGATCTAGTTGTATCTAGTACAGGAATCTCTTGTCTAGTTACATCTAGTGTATCTGGTACTTCTACTATCTAGTTACTTCCTGGCACTACTTATACTAGTACAAACACTATATAACTTTGATATTTTACTGTTTTCATATAAGCTAATACAGCTCAGTATCTCTACATCTAAGCAACAGATTATAACATCCTTGTGAGGGTGTAACGACCCAGCATACATGAGCTATGGTAGCCCGAACCTATACCCATACAGGTAGCCTGGAGGCGAACTGGTAGGAACCGGCAGGCAAGTGAGTACTTGACCTACGGAGACCCGATGGCCCGGGCTCCGAGATGAGCAGACTTAGTGGACACAAGTATTTAGGTACATGGCTACGCCCAAGGTTGGTGTCAGCGTACTTAGGGACCTATGAAGGGCCAATACACAGCTAGGCTGGGTAACTAGAGAAAGGCCGAGTGTGTCTATCCCCGGAAGTGGGATAGATAGGGTAACAGGAGAAAATCCACTTGTCCACCGGACAAGATTACCCTACCCTCAGAACAGGGTTACCCTGCCTTGAGGCTTGGATTACCCTGTTCAAGGATCTGAGTTACCCTACCTGCCAATACGAAGTCCCTCGGGGAGTTTGGGAAAAATGACTGGAATGTTTGTCACACGAAGCCATGCATAATACTGGAATCTGGGGTTCCGGGAGATGCTATTGGGCGAGCTACGCAGCTACGAAGAAGCTGTAAATTGGAGACATTATTCCTATCATGCCCCTCCGGCCCCGCCTTGAGGCCCGGACGTCATGGGCAAACGGTTGCGTAGTTGTGTGCAGTCTAGCAAAGGAGGATCTTTGGAGACCCGCTTGCAACACCGTATACGTTGCTGCCGTCCGGTCGACCGTAAGCTGTTCGCAGGATATACAAGGGGGCATAGGGTGGAAGGTGGAGTACCTCCTCCAAGTTGTTCGGAGTAAAACGGACCAAAACTGACGGAGTTAACGGGAGTTAACCGTGGGGGTCCCGAAGGTAGTCCCGGGTGGTGCCGGGACGACTGGGAACGTTTTGCACCTACCACGCCCAAGGATGTCCCCAACGCCATAGGCTCTGAGAGGGAAGTGCAGAGACACTAAAAGCATGATTCCTACCGCAGGTAAGGTGTATCCGAGGTAGTGGTCGTGGGTAGCGCCCATTGGATCACTCCTGGACCACCGTACCCTGCGGAAGACACCGGAAGCCCGAGACTCGTAAATAGTAGATAGATAAACCGCTCACGGTAGCTTCCGGCGTCAAGAAGAAATCAACGCGCATGGGAAGGGTGTCATAGATAGTCTAGTTCAGCAAGGGGTCTTGACAGTTAGCCACTGGCAAGTCCCCGATGCGCAGAGGTTTTCACTCCGGCAGGCAGAATGGAAATGCGCCGCAGAAACGATATGCACATATGGTGAACGCCGACTAGAGAGTGTCGACACACGCATGCCTGAAAGGGGTGCCAGGAGACGTGTTGGACCACCCTTAGCGGAGAAGGGTGTGCTCGAATAGTTGGAGTAAAGTGATGGGGGAGTTTCTGGCATAAGATAAAACTACCTGAACATCTATACGAGAACTCTCCTACTCCAACAATCAATCCTCTCGAGACCTTAATTGAGTGAAGCGTCAGGCTTAATGATATTAAGTTTTACCGTCTACTTTACTCTTACATCTGTGTGAACTTTAGGCGATAAGTTGACGTTGTTTGGTGCGGTCGCAACCTTGGGATCCATCTTCCTAGGGGTGCCCCCGTTACAGAGGGCTAGAATCCTCTCTATACTAGCTATACAGCAGTATAAGTTATGTTCTTACATGTTATGTTTTTGCCTCATATATGGAATTGCGATATCCTTACCATGGCTGAAATCTACTCAATGTTGGCTACATAGTGGTATATGGTATGCCTTTGGGCAGTGTGTTTCTGTCTCATAGCTGTTGTTTAGGGAGAAGTCTCTCTAGATTGTAACAGTCTCTATCTAATACTCTATATTTGAAGCATGATATTTCTATACCCAAGTTGTGGGTTATGATATCCTTACTATAGCTGGAATTCCCTTAATTTCAGCTATGCAGTAGTATAAGGTACACCTCTACACAATATATTTTAATATCACAGCTGTCATTTAGGTAGAAGTCTATCTAGAGCCCACTGGCTTCAGACTAATATATTACATTTGAAGGCTAATAGCTCTATACCCAGGTGATGGATTGTGATGTCCTTAATACAGGTAAAATCTCCTCGATGCCAGCTATGCAGCAGTATAGAGTACACCCCTATGCGATGTGGTTCTATCGTATGGCTGCTATTTAGGTATAAGGCTCTCAGGAGCCCAGTAGGATCCTTCTGGTACTCTACATTTGAATCCTGATGGTGCTATGTCTGGGCAACAGATTATGACATCCTTACCATAACTGAAATCCCCTCAATGTCAGCTACATAGTGGTATAAGGTATGCCTCAATGTGGTGTATTTCTGTCTCATAGCTGTTGTTTAGATAGAAGCCTCTCCAGAGTGCACTAGCCTCCACCTGACACTTTATGTTTAAAGCATGATAGCTCCATGTCTGAGCTCTGGATTGTAACATCCTTATTATAGCTGGAATTATCTTAACACTATTAATGCAGTGGTATAAGGTATGTCCCTATGCAATATGTTTCTGTCTCATGGCTATTGGTTAGATAGAAGCCTCTCTAGAATATACTAGTCTTCACATAATACACTTTGTTTGAAGCATGATAACTCCACACCTGAGATACAGATTGTGAGATCCTCACTACCGCTGGATTCTCCTCGATGGCAGCTATGAAATGAGGTAAAGTATGTTGCTACATGATGTGTTTCTGTCTCATGGCTACCATTTAGATATAAGACTTGTAAGAGTCTACTATAATCCCCCTGACTCCTGATATTCAAAGCCTGATGTCTCCATACCTGAGCAGTGGATTATGATATCCTTACTATAGCTGGATTTCCCTCAGTACCAGCTATATAGTTGTATAAGATATATTCCTATATGATGTGTTTTTGTCTCATGGCTGCCATTTAGGTACAAGACTCACAAGAGTCTACTAGTATTCTCCCAGTGCCTGATATTAAAAGCCTAATATCTTCCCACCCAGCTGACAGATTACAATGTCCTCACTATGGCTGTAGGCCCCACGATGCCAGCTACATAGAGATATAAGATATGTCTCTACACAATGTCTTTCTCTCTCATGGCTGCTATTTATGTACAAGACTTACAAGAGCCTACTTGGGTCTACCTGGTGCCTGAGATTTAAAGCCTGATATCTCTATACTTAAGCAGTATACCATAACATCCTTACTATAGCTGGAATTCCCTTGATTTTAGCTACATATTAGTATAAGAGACATATCCATACAATAGTTTTCTGTTACCAGACTGGCAATTAGAAAGAGGCTTTTTCTGTATAGTTGGAGGTTGGCAAGAGTTACTGTTTTTGTAAATAGAATCAATATAACTAGTGATATTCATTTTACATTTTATGAAAGCTATACTTGGTGTGACTCAGGTTACAAGGTCTAGCCCTAGTATTGTATTCTGAAAATTGTTGTAGTACTTACCTGCATCCTCAAAATTAGAGTAGTACTCTAGTATGTTCTAATTACATCCTGAGTTCTGGCACTAAGAACTGTTCCATCCTGACTTCTGAAGTTAGGAACTATTGCGTCCTAAGTGTTGCCACTGAGACTACTATGTTCTAGTTAATAGTTTGCATCCTATGGGTCCTGTATGTCAGATGCATAGAATGTACAGGATGTAGGCTTTATTTTTTACTGATGATTACTCAAAAAAGATTTCTGCTTTGTCTTCACTAATATTCAATACTACAGTATTATCCTCATTATTGACTTCACTATCTTTCTACTAATTTGTTAGTTCTTTTATAAGAAATCATGTTTAAATACCCTTATTTGAGATTTTATTATCTACTGACTTATTAATAGAAAGAGTAAGTCTAATGATTCAAATTGCCTTTTGAATAATCTTGACCCTTTTTGATAGAAAACATCTTCCAAGTAGTACTAATAACCTATGTTACTACTATCTGTTATTACCTAATCTTATTTCTAGTAAGTATTCTCATATTGGCTAAAATTCTCTCCTTTTTGTAGTCAATTTTATTAAGTTTTAACTTTAAAATTTTCGGAAAAACTTGTATTTAATTAGTATATTTACCTCATACTTGATTATAATAGCTAATATTGTACTAGAGGAACTCAAACTAATGCAAGAACTAGGCAATGCAAAAATAGGAATTACTTGTAAAAGAATTTTTTTTTGGATATACAGCAGATATTCTTTGCTGTGAAATACTACTCTTTGTGGCAATATTACACAATTCCTAAGTTTTGAGAATTGACAAATCTTTGCAGTCTAATTGGTTAAGATTTGTATATAGTATCTATCTTTTGTACAAGTACTTATACTTGCCAGAATTAAAAGTTTGTCTCTGACCTCTACCTATATACAGACAACTGCTCTACTACAACCTAGCTCTAGGAATTATTCTTACTTCTTATAATAATCTCTTATCACTTCTGGAGGTACTGGCTTATAAGAATATTTAATTTATAAGCAATTGCTACCAACAGAATTGTTCTACTCCAAAGGCTGCTAGAAGAGAGTAATTATAATATTACTACTAGTAGTTATATCTTGGTAACAGACTTTTGGTTTTTGTAAGTAGTATAAGACTCTTGTGATACCAGAACAGACTATACAGCATATATAAAGGAGTGAAAAGAGAATATGCTCATCTTTAAAATATTTTTAAAAGAACAGTTTATAGATATATCAAGAGATTATATAAGTTTTATTCAACTGCTTGGAATAACACTAACTATAATATCATTCATCTTCACAGTATCAAGTACTTTATCTATTCAGCAGTTACTAAAGAGATCCAAAACTAGAAGAGTCAGTTGATCTTCTAATACTGGTACTAATTATTTGTCTAACCAGCTAATAATATTCAGACCATTTGGATAGGCTGTGGAATTGAATTTGACTACTATATAGGTATTGTACTCTTGTATTTTTGTAATAACTGTTGGTTCAGTTTTCTTCTAAAAGAAAATAAGAGGTTTTATATGTGGTATTCTATTCATAAAAATTGTAGGCTAAATTGTCTTTTGGTATTCGTTCTATTCTAATAGTTTTTATAACTGGTACAGGTACTAGGTTAATGATATTTGATTTTATAGTAATCTTTTGATACCAGTAATGTTTCATGTACTATCATTTGATATACACAATGCTTTATATTTAGTTTTATAGTATCATTTGATACTTGTAATATTTTGTGTACTATCATCTGATACACACAATGTTTTATGTTTAGTTTTATAGTATTATTTGATACTTATAATGTTTCATGTGCTATTGTTTGATACATACAATATTTTATATTTTGTTTCACAGTATTGTTTAATACTTGTAATATTTTGTATACTATCATTTAATACACACACTGTTTTATGTTTAATTTCACAGGATCATTTGATACTTGTAATGTTTCATATGCTATTATTTGATATATACAATGTTTTATGTTTTGTTTCATAAGTATCAGTTGATACTTATATTACTTCATGTATTATTAGTTGATACATACAAAGTTTTGAGAAATTGCTCATACTGGCTATAAGTAATTATTTGTATTTAAAGACTGCTAATTTCTATAAGGGAAACAGCAGACTTTGATTGATAGTATTTCTAATATACCTGGTTGAACAGTTACTTCTTTGATCTTCTATTACATCCTCTCAAAGCCTCCTTTAGCAAGCAGTGCTTGCCTCTTGTTGACCAAGTAGCCATCTGCTTCTATGGTACAGTTATGTGGCCAGCACCCTAGTATGAACATGTTGTAGTTTTTTTACCTTTTATGTTATAGGTTTGTCTCTCAATAAATATGTATGGTACTAGAGTCTGATTCATATTGCAGATATTTTGCTGATAGTATCTGCCAGTTCCTGCAGATATGTCTTCAAGCCTCTCTGAATTGCCTTCTCTAAGTTAATTTTGACAATTAAATTATATTCTGTTAAGAATTGCTTCACTGAAGTCACTAGACAATTTACTTTCTTTGTTATATTATATAGACTAATTTGATACCATGCTGGAAACCTCTAAAACTATCTATTTGAAAAACAAAAATTATTTGCCTCTTAATTGCTATAATATTTGTGGATTAACTCTTGACTAACTTATCAAAAGCAATCCTGACAAATAGGTTTTCCCATTATATATATTTCCCAAAATATCACATATAACTCTATTTCTATCAGCTTCTACCATCTCTGCCTTCCTTTATCTAATATGTAGTATTATCTCCTATTTCCCTCTTAGAAGTATCCTGCCTCATCCTTCTTCTATCTTGAATAATTTGTTGTTAGAAGTTGAAACCTGTTTACAACTTTAGTATGTATTGGTTTAAGAAATTGAGTGGGCCTATAAGATATGTATTTCAAATTCTAGTAGGAAAGAATTCTCAGCTTGTAGTTGACTGTATAGAAACAGTGTGGATTAGTTCCTGGCCTTTGGGACTTAATGAGTACAGTTGATAATAGTTTTCACTTCAATTCAAGTTTTTTTCTTAATTCCAATATAAAATCAGTCTGCTGAAAGAGCTGGAAGATTAAGTTGAACATGGAGATATTCATATAGGCAGTTGGAACTATGTGATAGAATTTCTTTTTCAAGTATTGAACCTCAACTCTGCTTTTGTTTTAAAAATTTTATAATAGAAGACTTTTTGATGTATCTTAACATTTATGTTCCTTTCCTATAATGTTAAAATTGTGTTTTGTCTTAGAGTTATAATTTATCTAAGACACTAATTTCTGGTGATCCCGTGTTCCCAACTGAAAATGAACTTCATAGCATCTGGTCCGATTCAAGTTATTCGAGTTCTTACAGTATAAACTCTCCCCCAGTGTTCATTTTGAATCATCTCAGCCACTTTTCCTTGGCGCTTGGCGTGATTTGGTTTATATGACATCTACCACACTTTTAGTAAACCTACTAGTACACTATTCTTTTCTACGGGTTATTACGGTAGAGGAAGCTAGATCACAAGGTACAAGGTAACATGGCAGGGAGATGGACATTTGATAGTGTATGATGACAAATACGAAGCAGCAATTTCGTGAAGACTTTTATGTAGGAGCTGTATGTTATCATTTTGAATGCAGGAGTAGAACTAGATTGAATTAGGAATTTCTACATTCATGTTACCCTTCTAAACCATATAGAAGTGGTGACAAGATTGCCTCGTGCTTGGACAATATCATTTTCCCTTCTAAGATTCACCGTCACCCGTCGGCCACCTCACTGGACGAAAACCGAATGAGCCCCCTCATTTGAGAAGAGACCCGGAACGCGCAACACCTAAACGCTCATGCTCTAGCTCTTCCTGTGGTTTCATGCTACGAGGAAGCTAACATGCCACGAACTGAACGATCATGTTCTCATATTCATGTTATGTTAATTGGTGTGATGAGATGTGATGTGCCAGTGACATGTAATAGAAACCGCATTATTTGTTGCTTACCGAATATGACTTTTCGGATTGGGAGGTAGGCTAGAACAGTTCGTTTTGAAGGGGAATTGAAACAGTTTTTTTTTGGTATATTGTTCGCTGCCCCCTCCGTTCGTCGCCCCCGCCTTATATTCTTCTCTACATGTGCTCCTACTAGTATTTTATGTGAGTTATGTTGAGCTATTCTGAGCGTAGGTGTTGGGTGCTTGATTATGGTACATGTCGACATTTCCGGGAGGAATAGAAGGATGGCGAGGTTGAGCGATCAGGAATCCGTGTCATAAATTGTTATTAGAGGTGTAATAGCACAGTCCCCAGTATCACTAGCGCAGGCTCTCGGGTGTCGGCACCAATTTGCTCTCCCTTTCTTTCTTTCTTTCTTTCTTTCTTTCTTTCTTTATTCTGAAGTTTGTCTACCATTATTCACCCTATAACTCTCGTTCCTGGCGATCTGGAGATCTAATGGGAGGCTCCTTAATTTTTTTTTCTTGAGCCTATCGGGTATCTGTTGGTGGTATGCGTTCGGCCCCGGGGTTGAAAAATCTCTGCGCAAGTTTTGGAGTTGAAGGTCTTTGGTATGTGCAATACTTTTTTCTTTCCGAAGCAGCGGAACCACGGGAAGCTTGGCACCGAAAAAATAAATTTTGGACCCCGGGGTTGAACTCCCTGGTCCCAACTCTTTCTTTCTTGCTCCCTTTCTTCCCTCCCGCCCCGTAGGTTCGGGATAACTCGTTGCTCCCCACCGGTCAGGTGCAGGCCAATAAAGGAGGTCTGATTTGGCGAATTATTAGATCAACCTTTAAGCTATCGTGCCATCCGGTATAGGCTTGTGGTTAGCCAAATAAACATAAAAATAAGAAGCTATAATACAAAAGGTGGTGAGGTTTTTGTCACATACTTTCTGGCCATTGCTGAGACTTCTACTCTAGGTAAGTAATCCCTCCTGTGGCTGTCAGCTGCCACCAAGAAATTTGTTGTGATTGCCTCCACTATTCGGGGAGCTCGGAGTTCCCGCTGTAGGGAGGGTATATGGGATCCGGTAGAATTGTGTATTGTGACAAGTACTTTACGGTTCACAAGGTACGGATATTTAGCTGTTTTTTCCCCCGCAATCTGGCCAAACTAACCTTTGTCTCCTTTAGCCCACAACATTAGGTGAAATGGAGAAGATTTTTGCAGGTGCTGGTGTGCCAGGAGCAATCACTTGGCTTTCACTAAGCAAAAGAACAGGAAAGGGAAATAAAGTGATAGGCTGTGTTCCCATGGCTAAGTTGGTATTTGGTTTGGGATGCACAGTACAGTTTTACCACCTTCGAACCTTCCTGCCTGTGATGAAGGGGAAGGAAAAGAAAAGGACGACGGCTGTACAAAAAGGAAAAGAAAGAAATCGCCCGCGTGCTAGCTACTAACTAGTTAGCGCAGGGATAAATGGATACCAAACACGGCAGCAAAACTTCCGGTATGATACCGGCTTTCCTCAATGGTGCCAAACATCAAATATCCGGGGTCATTCTCTGTCCTTACACATCTTTGCGGAGACACTGGCAGTTCTGGACGACACCTGCTGTACTCTCTTCCACAAACAAGTCCGGTGTCCGCTGACCCCTGACGCCTTTCAGCCGTTAACTGGGGTGTTGTCGCTTGCAATGGGGTCGCGGGCCGCGCCGTTGGGTGAAGGGGTGTTGGGAGGAAATAATTGGATTGACTATTGGGAGTGGCTGGATTCATTGGGCGGAGTGAGCTTCGTGGGTTGCCAGAGCTGACGCTTGGGTTATCGGGGGGTTGTGAATTTACGTATTGGACATGACTGCTGACTCAATACGGCATTTAGGCTGCTATCGAGACTTGAGCACTGCTCCGGAGAAATTTACGAATAGCAAGTGGAAGGAGTAAGGGTGAGCCGTGGAAGGTGCTTGGTCCTATCGAATTCCACATCGCAAATACTTCCTTTCGTTACGATGGCCGTGGCTGATAAGGCAGCTTATAACTACACTACCCCCAGCATCACAAGATCCTGTAGCCTGTGGCTTTGGGTTTATCAACAACATTCTGGCAAGTGAATCTATGAAAAGTGGCGGAGTTTCTGCTGCTTTTTGTGGTCTTTTGGTCCTTGGATTCAAGGCCATTTCGCGATACAAGGTAATGTGGTGTCTGGGTTGTGCGTAGAACTTTCAAGGTGGAATTGACTCCTGATTAAGCTGATGGATCATCCCGTTTACTGTAGTTCAACCCCCAGCCTCCTCCTTTAGCCCATGGTGTACCGTGAGAGCCTGGGCTGCAGAATTCTGGCGGGTGGATTTGGTTCGCAACGCGGGATCCACGGCGGGAGTAATTACCGAACTACTGGTGTCGGTTGGTAAAGCAAGTTTTCCATGGGAAGGGAGTTCCATTGGAGGTACGCGATCTTGACGCAAACTATTGATCTTGCTAGTTGCCGGGCCTTGAAACATCCTTGGACTGCACTTGTCTATCGTACATAGGTGTGAACACATCAGCCTAACCTCTATGATATGATAATACTAGATCAATGCACGACTACTAAAGCCTAGATATCTCGCGGGAATCATCCCAAGAGGCTGCTGTCTAGCACCACACTCAGTTCCTTAGTTCAATCAGGGTACATAATCTCCAACGAGAGCGGTCTATTTTTTTTAAAAAAAAACATGCAAGAAAGGAAGGTGAACAATACAACTATTCTTTTCTTAAGGTATGTTTTGCCCGATGCGCGGAAGGATGCGGTCTCCTTTCCGCTTGTACACTGTATCCACCGCACATCTCCTTTGGCTATCTGCTCGCTAGCAATCTGGCTGATCTTGTAATTTAGTGTGGATGTTTCTATCATCGAACCTGGCTGTAGCAGCCTGCGGGTCCATCCTTAATACATGCCATGTGCCTTATCCTATGGTCGCCCAACGTCCTCACGGAGGTTGTCCCCACATCCCCGATATGAGGGGGAAACCCCCCAGAAAGCTTCCCTTCGTTCCCGGACTTCTCGGCTTTTCCTTGGTGGAGACATGGCCAGTCACTCGGCGTTGCTCCCCAAGTGTGCATCTATGCAGACGGCCGACAATAAACTTCCCCGAGATTTTCGATTGACGGAAAGCAACCGCAGATCAACTGGAAGGATCCCACAGCATAGCGGAATATATACTAGCAATGACGGGATAGTTTAGGAAGAAACAGTTTTTCTTTTCACTTGCCTTGGAAGTGGTTCTCGCCGACATGAGATATCACTCGGTGCTCCTGCGGTCGTGTAATTTTCACAGCTACCACTGGGACAACCTTTCACAATCTATGGCCTAGGGCTATGCTGACAGCGGACCTAACATAGACTGATGGTGGGCTCAATAGGCTCTGTGGACTTCTAACTATGCATATCGAAGAACCGTACATGGAAGCAGAGGATTATGAACACAAATTAATAGATCGCGGATTTCCTTATCAATACCTGTCTTTTACCGGCGCTAGTTGATTACCCTGTATCATGGTCCCTACCGTATACAATAGTTATCTTACCCTTAACTCACTAATTTCACCCGGTTGAGTTGTCCTACTTCGAAATTTTTTTTTTTAGGCAAGTGCGCTATTGTTTAGTGCTGAATCTGGGAGGAGGTCCGCGAGGTGCGGGGAAATATCTGGTTGTGCAAGGGAAATCGCAGGAGAGTGGAACTACCTTTGGAGGAAGACAACCCCAAATCTTGTACTAATAGGACAGAGTAGGAGACTCAAGATACGGAAGAGACCAAGATTTTGGTAGAGAACTTTGGACGAGGGGAAATCGGAAGTGGGGGAAGTAGAGCATGGGGCACAATATATAGAGCTTTTGGAGATGCGGTCTCATCTGCAGATATCGCATCATATATAAGTTATGCGGGAGTCTAGTTTATACCATACTGGCAATGTTTTTGTTATATCGTACTGCGAGCAGGCGAGGGTTGGTCCTACTTATAGTCGTCCCCAACTGCTGGGGTAAAATATATCATCCAGAACAGACAACCACTCCTTCCTCTACTCTCCCTCCATGCATCTCTATTCACACCCGGTCTTTCTCGCCCGGCACCCCTACAGAACTTCCAATTCCATCTTTCATTCCACTTTCACCCTCTGCCTAGCCACACCTTTAGTCCATATCTCCCAGCGCTTATCCCCCCACGGCTATCGCCAGCAAATACCTTATGTAAACGCTCGGCCTATATAAGTGTTTAGCTAGCTATATGACAAGTTAGTGTAGTTAGGATAAATAAGATTGTTTGAAATTACTGTACTTACAGGATGGCCCGAGCCTAGTGATCGTCGGTGACATTAGACATTATAAGGTGCTATCGTAAGATCGTACACTTTTGTTATCGCGTGGGCTTTCCTGCGCACGTGTTCGCCCTGGAGTGAAAGAGGGCTCGGAGAACCACAGTGGGTATTAGGATTGGAGTTTCCTCACGCTCAATAAAGTTATGAGGAATTAAGTCAGGGTTATTTTGATATAAGGCTACTCATGCTAAAAGTCCAGCCGTTAGGCCGGTCCGTAGCATTTCACCCTCTCGTAAGAGTGCGGTATCATATATATCTAAACACCCAGCAGCGAGGGGGGGGTTTGGGAGAAAGAAGCTTCTTCTTCAGCGAAGGAAAAAGTTATTTTTAGAAAGATCTTAGGAAGCACATGTGGCGCCGTAAGTGGATAGTCCTGTAAAACAACAAAAGAAGTTGGGGGGTCGCAGTACAGTCTCAAAATTAAAATCTGGTATTGACTGTTGGACAGGTCGTAGATCTCCTGCGGGATTTGGGAATGCTCGTATATTACAATACACTATCTCGGGAAGAACTCTGGCGAGGCTAGCTGCGAGTGTGATCCCATATTCTACCGGTGTGCTTTGTTTCGTGTTGCTGGGTAACTTGCGCCTTATCCACTAAATATTGTTAATATTTCAGCGGATGTCTTCGCGTAGGAATTTAGGAAGAAAAAAAATCTCGAGTTTGGTACGAAGATCTAGACCGCAGACAATTCCCCGTGGAAAAAACGATATCCCAAGATTTCTAGACCGTGGTCATTACAGTAGAATTAAATTACACATATGAAACCTAATAAATGCCAGGTAAGAAATCATTTTTCATCGGATTGCATCCCGCAGGAGTTCGCTATTCTGTACATTGAGAAATAGGGCCTAGCTGGTGGGTCAAAAATTGTGGCATTGGAGCCAGCTGACCATCTAGATACAAGTTTCTATATTACCATGTCGGAATTGACGTTATCCCGTTTCAGTAGGGTCCCCACAATTCCACCATGCACTTTAGAGAGGGCCCTCAATAGCGGTGTTTGGTTCTTGTTATCTAGCGTGGTGGTGCGTCCCCTTTGTGCTCTAGAAGAATCTTTACTACTCTCTCATACCCATTCTTAGCCCGCGGGAGTGGCCTTTGGTCGTATTGAGTGTCTATCAGGCCGGGGTCAACACCCTCTCGTCCCAAAAGCATCTTTACTACCCCCCTCATGCCCGCCCTTAGCCGCCCACAAGAGCCGCGTTTGGCCTGATAGATTGTCTGCTAGGTGGAGATTAATATCCTTTCCCCCAAAAGGATCTTTGCTGCCCCCTCATGTCCGTTCTCAGCCGCCCACGAGAGTGGGGTTTGGCCACATCTGGTGTCTGCCTGGGCGGGATTGACATCCTGTCGTCCTGGAAACATCTTTACCACCCCCTCGTGTCCGTCCTTAGCCACCCACACGAGTGGTTTCCGGCCATATAGGGAGTTGGTCGTATTGGGATTGATGTCCTTCCGCTTCAAAAGCACCTTTATGACCTCCTCACGCCCTCTCCCCGCTGCCCATGTGATGGCTGTACCCCCCGTGCAATCCGTCGCATTAACATCCCATTTCTTCATCTCTAACACGACAGCAACCATCCCCACCATTCCGAGGAATGCTACACCATGGCAGTAACTCCCTTGTGTACTCCTATCCCGTCAAAATAAGGGCCCAAGCCTCGACCTTGATTATATCGCAATAACATTAGTTGAGCGGATATATGCCCATCAAGTCTATCGAGAAGCCCCAGCGCAAGTATTTTCACATTTTCCGCCATCCCCTTTCTAATGCGCTTCCCCCAGTAACAAGAAGCATACTCTAGCAGGGGCGTTGTTGAGGGGGCCGAGCGAAGAGTTGGCGAAAGTTCTTAGACACATCTAAAATTAAGGTATGACAAGCAAACCTCCGCAACTGCTGAGCGCGCACTATGGAGTAGGGTCGGGTCGCTTGAGAGATGCTCTTGCAGAGTGAAGTGCACTAGCCGGACGGTGGGTGAAGACGCTTCGGCCGTGACAAGACCCCGAGAAGATGCTAGGAGTGTCCCTAACGCGGGAGGGTTCTCGGGACCCGGATCTGGGGATCCCGTTTCCACTCCCAGGGCATGACAGAGCTCCTGGGCCCGTAATGGCCGTTCCGAATACAACACCCACATCAGGATCTTCACTCCGAGTATTGGCCTATTTCCCTTCCACGCCTTCAGCCGGGTTAGAGTTTTCGTGTATGCGTCGCTCAGCCCACTGCCTTGTGTCATCTTTTCGTGTTTCTGTTTTCTCTGACGGATTGTCACCTCTCCCAGAATAACATCGATGCTTAGAAAACAAGTAGAAATCTGCACACAATCGTTGGTAAGTATACGTCACCGATAGAGTAGAAATTCTAGGCGCTCCCACACGCATATCCGATATCCTTTCCAGGATGATACTCACAATATCTGCCCGTAAATTGTTGTTCATCGCCTCTAGCTCAGCGTCCCTACCCAATCTCGTCTCCAGACAATCCCTTATATCATCCATGTTAGGACTGATGGGTATCACAACTGCCTTGGCGAAATATCTTTGAACATCTTCCTTGACATGGGGCCTCCCGGTGAGGAATATCCGCGTGCTAGAGGAATCCCAAACAGTATGTCTCAGCAACTCGAGAAGCTCTAGCAGGTGCTCTGGTAAGCATTCGTCAAGAGCATCGATACAGATGGAACTCCGGGGTAGCGAAGAAATGGTGATACTCAACACTCCCATCAGAACCGGGAGTCGCAGCCATCTACCACCAAACTCTGTTTTCCCTTCTCGAAACGCGTTGCGCACACACTTCGGGATGTCACCTCTGCCTACCAGCCGCCCGAGAATAGCCCCCTTCATGGTGGCGATTGTCTGTTCTAGATGGGCAAGGAAGTCGCAGTAAAAGCCCGCAACGGCGAAATCTTCCTTCCTTGCCTGATCGCACAGGCTGTCGATCACCAGGGAACTGTTATTTCTAGCCATCAGTAATATTCACTTCTTTCAAACGATCTCACCAATTACCTCGGATATGTCTTACCCACCTCGGGATTCCCGCTGCAAAACAAGACGGCCTTATCGGGTCCACCCTTCCCACCTCTCCACTCCAGAAACTCTCTTTCTCCCAAAAGCCAATCCCCAACGCCGTCGAATCGGTCGATGTACACGCCTTGATGTCTATTATTTGGCTCTAGTGGAGAGAGCCAACGCATTATCTGTGCATCCTTGTCGGACTTATAGACGTTGTTGTTGAAACTGCCTATCGTGTTGCCGCGGTAGGCATTGCCATCGCCCGGGTTGGCCGGTTGTATATGTGTAGCCCGGGCCATGTTATTTCATCAAGGGTGTCGGTCGAATATAGAAACGGCACAGGAGTTTGTGGGGGTATCGGGGGGGAAATTATAAACTTTCTGTAAGCAGAGTTGAAGAAAACGGGGCGATGCACAATGCCGGGGGCTAGTTGTGTAACATCTATTACCCAGGCTACCGGTACAGTACGGTACTGTATGAGTACTAGTACTCGAGTGCATCGGGAGGGAACGTGACTAATATGAGACGTGTCTCTCGACACTTCCGTCACGTGGCTCTGGATTTCTCAACCTTTCCAGTCCAGGCCGAGGGGGGTACCGTAGTCCGGATTTTAGAAGTTTAGAATTGGAAAGCTTCTCGTAGGAATCTAGAAGGGATTTAGATAATCTCTTTAAATTCAGTAAACTAAATACCAGGGCGGGTCTTGGCATATTCTCTGGCTAAAAAATCTAGAAAATCAACTTCTAAATTCTAAATTTCTCAAAATCTGGACCACCCCCTCCCCCCAGTCTCAGAAATCTAGAAACCTGCACACCAATGGGCAACCAGCCGCAAGGCCAGAACTCTCTATATACCGATATTAGGCGTTGTTTCGGGATAGACAAAATGGAGAACTGACAAGTAACTGCGGAATGCGATCCTATGAACAATCATTTCCTAATTGTACTAGCACCCGTGCCCTGGCAAAAAGCCATGGTTGGTGGCCACTTTTACGCCAGAAAGGAGGTTTTTCAAAAAAAAACCCCCCATAACTCAGCCCCCTATTTTTTTGGATATGATAGATCAATTCTTTGGAAACAGGTAGTTTTTGGTATTGGGTTGGGGAATTAAAAGGTGTACAGTACTGTAATGCTGGGCAAATAATTGTGATGCCGGACTCGTCATTCTGAAAACACGTACCTTTTTGCATAGAGGCCCATATAAATTCTCAGCACCTAACCCTACTTTTTAGAATTAGTTGCGCCGATTCATGAGTGCTGCCAAGAGAGCAAAGAGATTCGCCCTGGAAGGACAAATTTCAGACTCGCTAGTTTGTTAGCTACATGTTGATGTCTTTCGATTTAATTGAACACGTGGTGGGGGTGCAATTCACGACCTCCGAGACTCCGAATTTCAGAAATTTTGGTGTGTTATCACTGGCATATACTTGGCCCGACCAACGATGACTTTTGTCCAAGAACTATACCTATCAAGTTTCATATAGTATCATATAATTTCACTGTACTGTAATGACCATAACCTAGCAATCTAGCAAACCATTTTTTTCTACGGAAATGGTTTGTGATCCGGATTTTCCCAAATTCCAACAGGAATTCCTCCATTTATGATAGAAGTTCGCTTTCTAGTTTTTAGCTTGAAAATATGCCAAGACCATTTCTAAAATCGCCTACAAACCACACTATAATGGTAAGGGAAGCCCTCCAGGGCCCAGCTAAGTTAGTCTATCCGGTAACAAATTCCGGGAGGCTACTGCATTTTCCATCCCTGCCGTGAATCTGGTAGCAGCTCTTCTTCTGGTATACTAAGCCTCGAATACTCGAGTGCGGTGGCGCATTGCATTCCTAGACTATCCTCAGTATTAACACCCATTGCCATAACCGAGGCCCTACTACCTGCACTTGCACTCACGCCCCTATGCTCGTCTAAATTTTTTAATGCATGATATCTCACCCTACCTACAAATTTGCAACAACTTAAGCTTCAAAAATGCTTCCTTTTCAGGAACACCTAATAATTACTGCCTGAGGTGAATACCATTATCGCATCCTTCTTGGTGTTGAAGATTCGTTGAAGGGGGACTGTGCTGCACTGTGCAACGGCCGGAGCATGCACTTCTTACATTCGCGTATCCGGACTCTTGCCCATATGTGGTGTACCCCCTGATTATAGCTGGCGTTGTCTTTTATAATGAGCAGGCACAGCGCAGTGCAATGCAAATCACGATCCCCTCCCCCCAAAAAAAAGAAGAAGCCGCATCCAGCCGGTAAGTTGCCCGAAACCTTAAATTTTGCAAATCCCAAACTGCTACTGAATAATAGAGATCAAACTTTAGGTACCGGTGGTTTTGTTTTTGGAAAGAGAGAAAATTCAGAGAATCCGATGGATAGAACACACAGCGCATTTGAAGATTCGCGGCGCAGGGTGGGTGCGAAACAAGTTCCTGGGTATTCGAGGCGCAGGATGCTAGGTGCACAAGGCTCCGGTAGCCCCAAATGATTTTTTCGATACGAAAAGAATTGCTAGCCCAGGCTTCAACATCCCGACGCCCACCGCCTTTTTTTTTGGCTGCTGAAACCCCCACCTAATCCCCCCAAGTCCCGGACACTCTCTGATTGCCAACAGTCCCCATTGTTGCCAACACGAATCCAACAACACACGAGTGCCTGTGCCCTGCCGGCAATGTCAGCTCTTCCACCTGTTTCAAAGCTACAACAAGAGGTATTATACGTGATAACAGGGCACGAATTCTAGAGTGCCATCCTCAGGAGTTGCAGTAGCGACACCAGGACGTGCCTACCCCGGGGCTCGGTGGTGTGGGGGGGCCTTACGCACAAACGGGTCATTGAAATGGCGCAACTCCAAGCACAAGCCCGCTAAGCCCGTATGCTTCGGCTTCGGCAATCCAGGAGTAGAGAAACTCCACCTAGGGAGATAGTGCACCCACCTCGAAAACTGCGCAGAGTTAAACCGTGAGAATCTCAATTTGGCGATATGCTATACTGCTTGCTTAGTGGGGAGGATGTCGCTATCTCCCACACATACTGCGACCTTCACGGTGAGAAGGACCAATCGCCCACACTACTATTCGATGTTACCCCTAAGCAGGCTGTGAGGAGATGAGAAGTGATCCTGGGGGGTTTAATCAAGGCGTTTAAACGATCGCGAGGTCATGTTGGTGGTCAAACGCTCCGTTCGACTTCCGGATACGATCAAGATTCGCATTGTGTCGGTCAACTTCAAGAAGTGGATGAGGGGCTACGGCGTGCAATGCATACTTCAGTGCCGGCGATTATGCCGAGCTATTATCATACTTTGTGTCGCCGAAGTAAACCTAAATTTCCCTTCTCTCTCACTAAATACGTTTTGCATCCTAAGGATGTTCCGGTTGCTGTTCGGATCGTCGAAACCAGCCATACTCCCCGGAGATCATTTGAGCATTAGGCCAGGGGGCTCTCTAGCTCCGGCTTCTGAAGTTGCGGCAGAATGCCTACCTAAATTACTAAAACAAAATTAAGCTATGGCACAATGCAGCAGAGCGATAAAAAGCCACAATCCCCAAGGACCTGCTGGTCAGGGGAACTTGAGCGAGTGAGAGATTGCAGGAGGTAATGGTGCCCACAGACGTTAGACTGGTCTAGTCCAAAATTGCGGAGCAGTAAGTAACTGCTCAGATAGTTGGAACTGACTCTTGATTCCCCCTCCCCTCCAACCACCTAGTTTTCTGGCCTATATTTGATGACTCCGTAGCGAGAAATGTTTATCTTAGGGTTAACAACTTATTTTACGTATCTCCGGAATCCCTAATTCTGCAGAATTTTGCATGTTGTTCGAACTCCAAACTTTTGCCAACAGTGCCACACAAGCGAGTGATGGAGTGTGAAGTGCACAAAGGTCGATAATGCAACCCCTACCCGAATTTTAGGCACCACCCCCCGGGAGGAGAACTGGGCGCAAATCGCACACACGAAAGCATAGGAAAAAAACATCCATTCCACGGGCGCCCACTATGCTTCGGCGCCACGAAGCAGCGCGGACTCGATGCATTCTTACTACTCCCTTGAGGACGAAAACTTCCCTGTGACGCGAATAAATAGACACTAAATAGTCACCTCGAGGACATACCCCTATTCTCAAAAATGCCAAACATAAACCAAGTATTCCACGCATGAAAACAACCCTTTTCTTTCTTGCTCATTGACATACAATCCAAACTTCTTACACCCCCCACTTTCCATCTTACTCATCCTCCTCTGCATACCGTTGCTTAAGTAATTCGACAAATCGGTTACACAAGACCATCTTTGTCCCGGAGACCCCAGGACTCCCATCTACAGCTCCTTCTCTCGGCACGAGCTTCCAGCCATCACACTTGCAGGCCGCGCCCCTCATAGATCCTTCTTGACTACTACAGACAGTTCTCCTCAATCCAACCTCAACATCGACCTCTACCTTCTCCTCTTTCTTCTGAACCCTCTTCCCTGCCCTCTTCACGGTAGCCTTCTTGGTAACCCCCGCATATATCCTTCTTCGGTTTGTGCTTCTTCCGGGGCCGCAGGGTAACTCCTTGTTCCCGCTCTTGTCCTCCCCAACTCCCCTACCCACCATGCCGCACCGACCCCGAGGTCGCTCCCGCGGCGGCCTAACAATCTTCTGGATCTCCCGCGACAGCTCTCCAAAAGATTTCCGTCCTCTGATGCCAGTCATCTGGGTCGATAACAGCCCGCCGGCGATAGAACCCGATGACCAGTACCCGGAGGGTGAAGGATACGACGAAGCGGAGATGCAGCGTTGGGTCTTGTATGGTGATGAAGATGACGATGAATATGGGGATGAGTTCGCCGGCGGATATGGTGATGGCGCCGGGATGATGATGTTTGGTGAGGTCAGGCTTGTGGAGGTGCCCTGGATGGAGGAGGGGGAGGAGGAAGGTCGGATTTCTAGGGTGGTGGGCCTTGTTGGCATCGCGATTGTGATTTTTTTTGTGGGGTTGTATGGGTTTTGGGAGTGGAGGTGGTGGTTATTTTGGGTTTTGATGGAGGAGGAAATCTGAGCGGTGACGTGGTGAGGGGAAAGTATGGGCTATCATAGGTGGTCGAGCGGGTCGATTGGTGCCAGGATGGGTAGGTTTGAGATATGATACTTGATAATGACGCTTTCAAGTTAGGGTTTGCCGGTGGAGTTTGTATTGCCATGTCACCACGATTCGGCTAAGGGGTTCAATGGATCGGGTATGAGTGACACGTCGTGACGGGATGCCAAGGCTGCGTGGTCGCTCGCACCTGGACAGTGTTTTGGATATATCCTAGGTTGGATTTCTACGATAAACAAAGTATGAAAGAGGTAGCTCCGAAATGACTAACCGCTACTATAGTTTGCATTTTTTGTCTGTTCTTGGTTCGCTTTGGGTTGGTCCCATGTTCCTCCCTCAAAGATTAACTTTCTCCAGGTCGCTCACCTATCTAGAACCAACCCCCCCGGATCTCCTCATAGCGAGGGGTACCTCCACAAGCTCTGGCTATGGTTATTTTTTGAACTCTTTGTTTTTTTTCCCCTAGATGGAGACTATATCCAGACAATTCATTCTGGAAAAAGCAAAGGACGTGGTTTTGAAGCTCTAGAGTCAGGGTTCTTGTTTAAATTTGCGCCTGACTTTTATACCCCGACAATATTATGCTTTTCTCGAGTGCGTTGCGCAAGGGGAATAGCCTGTGATGAGTGATTTTTTTTTTCTTTTTTTTTTCTGCCGATTTAGTTTATCTTCCGCTTTGCGTTGGAGAGGAAATTGACTCCCGCTCGTATGATGTGATATGGTACATGGACCCCACTGTGCTTGAGTTCAAGCCACTCGGCAGAAGTACAGTACACGTGATTAGAAGCATGTCTGATTGGGGTTACCCCGCTGGGAATTGATTTCAACGGCAGAGTATGTCCTATCATACCCACGAGAGAGGCGGCTCTGACTGTGCTTCGAAAAGGGAGGGACTGAGAGAGTGGGGTGGTCCCTCCTCTCTCTGTATTGCTATCTCTCACAGCGACTTTTTCTATTTATTTTAATTTTTCGGACCATTTTTGCCACCTTCGGCTCTGTTGACCATGGCGATGGAGGAAAATGAAAAAAAAAATGAAAAAGCGATAGTATCATACCGCGAGACTTTTATGCCCTAGCACTAGTACAGTACCGTACCCGCACTGTTGTTAAAATAAAGTTTGGGGTAAAACAAGCTTCACGTCGACCCCTGCGATGTCACTTGTACTCGGGTATGGACCTGGGTGACCGGACAGCCAGGGATTAAAGGTATCAAAGCTTCTTGCCTGTCTGAGCAACTTCCATGCCAAATTCATCCTATGGTGGTAGTTAGCTCAGGCCCCTCTAATCCCTGGCTGTCCGGTCACCTACGTCCATACCCGAGTACGATACTTTTCGCTAATGCGGGGCCAATGTGAGACATGTTAAAGACGCCGACGAGTAATACTGTACTTGTAGGGGTGGCACGTTAGCTCCCGGAGTGAGCCAGAGTACGATACCGGTATTGGCGGCTCGGGAGTGCCATATTGTCCAATATTATTAAACTTATGATGAAATATTCATTGAACCTCTCTATACTGTAACTTGCAAGATACCGTTCCATTAATGACCCCAAGCGGTTAGTTTATCGGTCTTTGGATACTGTACTGTGCCATGCCCGTGCAGTTGGATCGACAAGAGATTTTTTTCGATTTTCTTTCTTCCTTTCTTTGTTCGTTGAGATGGTGTTGACCTCCCCGTATGATACAGGTAAGCCACTGGCTCAACAACCATCACTCACTTCCACCTCCCCTTCGTGACGGGGCCGGCGCTGTGTGGATGTCGTGACAGTGGCTCGCCTGGCGTCGCCTCCCATGGCCGTTCCCCGGGGTTGGTTGGTTAGGTAATAGGTTAATATCCCCAGGTCGCCAATTGCTGCACGAGCACAGTAATCTACTAGCCGTATTTTCTTTTTAAGTCTCCGGAATGGTTTGGTGTATGGTATCCTGCCATGGAGTAAGTGATTCCTTGGCAAAGGTGTAAGTTCTCGAACACTATTACATACTTTTTTCTTCATATCTAATAGTCCTCTCTTGCAACCAACCACAACCATGACACTGGCAAATCACTCAAAAGGTAAGTATGATGAATTTAATCTACTGTATTTAATGAAAAAGGTAGTCACATTAAAGGTATAATAGAGAAAGAAATATCCCCTTGCTGACAAGTAGTAATCATTACTATGCAAGAACTCAGCTACCAGTTTAAAGAAATTAAAATACATACAGGTGTTGCAATTTCAACAGCAAGTAGTATTCACTATTATATGATCAAAAATACAATTGCAAAATGAGAAACCACTCTGCCTAATCCTTCAGGTAAAGCTGGGCTTGAAGAGGTGTGGGAATTGAATAGTATTGACCTATTTGGACATAATGAGAGGTTATAAGCAAAGAAAATAAACTAAGTATGATAGAGAAGAGAAATATAGAGCAGGAATAGGAATAATATATCACTTTGTGAGCTACTGTAATGTTTTCTACTTATCAGTACTCTCCAACATGGGTGATGATACTTGTATCTCATTTGTCCAAGACACTTCTTTTTCTTCTCATTATGATAGAGCTAAGTACTCAAGGCTCCTATCAGATGACTCACTCACAAGAGTATACACATAATGTAGCTACTAATGTAAAGATTAAAGTAGTAAAGTTATAAGTAAGAAGATACAAAGATAATAGTATAAAGAGCTTATCCTCCTGGGTCCTAGCGATCTCTTTTATACTCACTCTTCACACAACCCTAACCCTGTGACTCATAACTGTGAGTCATCTACAATACTTATAACAAAGTCATGTATACTAACTGCATCACATGTATGAAACCCATGACTCACAATCTGAGTCATGTGAGAAAGTCATAACATCATATGACTTATAACTGTGAGTCACTCATATATATCAACCAATCACAATATAACAATGACTCACAACTATGAGTCATGCAAGATCTCATGACTCATATGTGAGTTATAGTATAAAACCTTCCAATACCTCAACTAATTCCTACCAACCTGCCACAACCTCACTTAGCAACTGTATGTAACAACTACTCTGAAAGGATTGCTTAGATAAGGAGCCCTATTCTGGACATCTGATAGCTTTAACCAATACTGAAATCAACTACCTGGTCTTTATAGTAAAGTATGACTTTTGTACCTGGCAAATTTGTCTTGTTGATATCTAGAGGGAAGCTAGGCTTTCTCATGATAGTGATTCAACTATTTGGAAGGCATTGCAGTCTAATGGTATCAGGACATATAAAGAGTAGTTCAAGTTTATTCTGAAATCTAAAAATAAAGCAATCTAGCTTAAATACAGTATAGAGAGGAAGAACTAGAGAATAGAGAAATAGATGAATTATGGATTTACAGATGAGATGTCAATTGAGATTGGTGGACTCTTTAGACTAAATCTTATCTGGCAAGATCTAACAGAAAAGTGGTACAATAACTGTATTGAATACATGAAAAAGTAGAAAGAAAATGCAATATGCTAGAGCATGATAGGATAGGGATAGAAGAGACTATTCAATGTATAAAAGATTAAAAGTAGTAAGGTGAAGTAGGAGGCAGTATTGGCTATTGCATTGCTAGAAGAAGAAAGAAAGGTAGAAGAAAGGGGATTGAATAAGGAATGGAAGAAATCAGGAGAATGGAAGGACCTGAGAACTACAGAACTGACCGCCTTTTCTGCTCAATACTATGCAGAAAAGCACATTAATGTACCAAAATAACAAGTTCCTCATACTGATTAAGACAAAAAGTTCAAGCTAGCCAAATATAAGTTGAAAGAAAGAAAGGGTATTGATTCCTAGTACTATGTGAAATGTGTAGCCCAACCACTTCTTTGACTTACATGTTATGATCAGCTAGAGTCCAATGCTTCCTTTGTACTTGTAGAGAACAATGTACCAGTACATGACTCCATTTTCACTAATGCATGAAGGGAGGAAGAAGGGATTAAGAAGATGGACTGGCTTGCAAGTTCTTCCAGTTTTGGCCCTTTTGGGTATATGTGGGCCTTGGTAGAAGGCCATATTGAAACCTACTATGGTTATGAGCAAATTACCTCTCTACCACAAATAAAACTTGTTCTCTAAGAGGAATAGGAAAAGTTTACTATTGGGGAAATCAATAAAGAGGTTGCTAAACTTCCTAGTATTATAGCTAAATGTATTAAGATTGATAGAGAAAATAATTATCATGCTTAGAAAGGGGAAGAGAATAGGCAGGTGGAGAGAATAGGTGGAGAGGACAAGTAGGAGAACAGAATAAACAGATAGAATAGTGAGTATGAGAGGCCAGGGTCCAGGAAACCAGTATGATTACCACCAATATCGTCATTAGACTTTATAGACTACTAACTAAAAATACACTTCAGGCTTTTCCATCAATACCATTTTCATCATCATATGCTTGGGCAATTTGATCCTCATATACACTCCCAGCAAGAAAACCTTCAATGACCCATATGTAAGTTAACTCTTGGTATAACTTGGACCATCACCTACATTCCGGAGACTTAAAAAAAAACGGCTAGTATACAACATAGTAACTGGCACTCGAGAGCTCACCAATTTCAAAAGTATCGTATCTAAGAATTGTGCCGTCAAAGTTTGTACACTTTAGTCTCTGTTCCATCGCGGATAAGCTTTAAGCGATTTTCCCCGGACCACTATAAATTTACCCCGGGGTTCAGGCCACCAGTGTTCTTACGTCATAACTGTTTTCCTTTTTTTTTTAGAAAAAAAAAAAAAAAATGATAATACCCGTATCATACCGCGCTGGATGTCTCCGAGTATGATAGCCCTTTATGCATGTAATTAGCAGTAACCNAAAATCACTCTTGGCATTTCACTCTCGAAACTTTGGCTGGCGGAAGGCCAGATGGCCTCGATTACGCTCGCAGTTTATAGGCAAGTATGGTAGTTGTTTAGTTTAACACCTTTAACCTACGGTGGGCGATTTGGGGTGTATTTCATTATTAGGGAGGGGTTGGGCTTTTTAATGCTTAGATATCTGAGGTACTGCACTTTTGACTCTGGGGTGGGCGAGGAATGCGCTCTTTAGTTTGTTAATATGCCGATGGCCCGAAACCGGGATAATCTAGCAATAGATCCTCCCGAGCTCGTAGACTAATCTGGTTTTACTCAGCATTAGGTGCCGGTAACAATCGAGTACTAGTAAGGCGAATGGTGGTGGCAAAGCTTGGCAGAGAATCACAAGTGCAATAACAGTATGATACTGTACTTACAGCACGAATGCTCCTGCTCGGGCAAGGAATCAATATTTTCAACTCCTAAGTACTAAAAAGTCCACAAAAGCTCCTCCAGACAATTGAGTTAAAAACAAAGAAATTGGACAAACAATAATAGAGATTATTGAAGAAAAAAAAAATTGGATTTTTTTTCTTTTTTTCTTTCGTGGTATGGTCCGTTTGTTTCCATAGTCTCAGCTGTTGTCTTGGTGTGGGCGTTTCCATGTTTCTCTGTTGATGGCACGTGATGGTATCAAAGACTCTCGCCCCGTATCGATGATACTGGTACACTAAAACTGGTCTCAAAAATGGGTTCATGTTCTAATGGAGGGGCCAGGAGCCGGAAATGGGCAAAACGGGGACACCGAACACCATATCTGGGGGTTCTTCAACAGGGTCGGGGGCCCACGGGCGAGGGTGCTGGGGCCTTCGCGTCAAATTGGGCGAATTGTGGGTGCGAGGTTGGGGTGGCGAAGGTCTTTCCCTTCCTGTAAGACTTACTCAGTTACGGGGTGTGGGGAGTTCGGGTTGAGAGAGAGTGAAATAAAAAAGGAAAGCAGAGAAACTCGGCTTAAAACTGGGAAGTGAGTAAAGCACCTAAGCAAAAGGCTTGGTGAAAATGGTGGATAAGCAAAACAATGCAACTGAGCCCCCAAGGAGACTGACTGAACTTTTACAACAGCATCAACCATGGCATCCAAGACATCATGCAAAGTGCTTTTTTCCCAGTTGAGAAAGGCATGAGTCTTGTCTTTTTTTAGATTTTTCAAAAAATTTCAACCATTAGCCAGATAGCTGGTCAGCCTTAGTCAACTGTCAGAAATTTTCTTACTTGATCATTAAAGCAGGGTTCTATTAACAACTTTTCCTACTCTGACTAGCCACAACTGCTCTCCCAGAGAGCAAAGCGTTCATGAGTACAAGAGGTAACAGTCTACAAGAACTAGAATAGGTAGAAGCTACAGCAAATATTAGCTCCTAATATCACAGTTTTGACTATAGACTGGGCTTTAAGAGAGAGTAGTATTAGGAAGTAGCTAGCTAAAGAAAGAGCAAAGCTTACTCCTAACCATACTGAAAAGAGGCTAGCCTGAGTTGAGTCATCTAAGACTTGGATGACAGAGGATTTTGAAGAGATAATTTGGAGTGATGAATACTTAGTTGAAAGAAGTCACAATTCTCAACAAAAATGGGTCTTCAGATCTGTCTCTGAAAAGTGGTATTCTGACTGTATGAGAGGGGTATGAAAGAGAAAGTGTATTTCTTTAATAGTATGGGCATGTTTCTGGGACAGAAACCAAGGAACCTTTGTAACTTTGATTGTAAAATCAGTTGACCAGTATGTGTATCTTTGATTTGTGGAAACCTGCCTTATCCTAGTCCAAATCCAAGTTTGCAATACTGTCAGTAATCCTATCTTCCAGTAAGATAATTCTACTATTTATAGCACTCAGGCAGTACTAAATTGGTTCGATGAGAATGGTATTGAATTGGCTGAATACCTCTCCTGTTCACCTAATCTTAATCCAATTGGATATGTCTTGGTTGAATTGAAGAAAAAACTTCAGATTCAGTACTCTGATATTGCTTCATTACCTGGTGGTCCTGAAAAGGTTAAGAATAAGCTAGCTGAGGTATTACCTATAGTATGGGATACAATCCCTTTTGAGTTTTTTGAGTAGTTGTAGAGGTCAATGCCAGACCTCGTTCAGACTATTATTGCAGCACAGAGATGGTATATAAGATACTAGGAATAATCTTTTGTGTTTTTTTTTTTTTTTACTATATAAAGGCTGGTCCTAGAATTTATTTTCTTTAATATCTTTTTATTTGAAGCTGCTTAGGTTGAGTTATTACAACTTCTTTACACCATATTTGTAGTTGCTGCAATTGTTAAAATATGCAATTACTAAGACTTTTGTATAGGTGCTTTATAACCAAAGAGAAATAACTACAATATCGCTACCCTCTTGCTGTAAGAGGATCAGGTAGAGAAGGACAGCAATCTCTAACTTACAGTCACACCTGATTATATCTTCTTATAGTGAACCTCAGAATACACTGTACACACTAGCTTAGTTTCAGTAATAAGGCACTGTACTCATACTGTATTTGCTATTAATACAGGAGTGTGGATAAACTGCCTACTTCAGCACAACATACTCTCTCGGACCCAGTAGGCACCTTACTCATATTTCTATTGCAACTCAACCAATTCAAGTAAGTATAGGTACTCAGCCAGCCCCAACCAGGGACAGAGTCTGTTACACATAAAACAAACTTTCATATTGCAATAGGCACAACATGTGACTATTGGCAAAAGAGCACATATTTGATTCCAAAGTCCATTAAAGTATTTGGAGAGTGAGATAATTTCTACCAACATGAACAGGTGGATAAATCCCTCATGCTACACCGACTAGAGAATACCAACCAAGGGGTCTTCATTGACTCCTATAGAAGGAGTTCTCTGCTGTACTACAAAAGTTAGCTGAAGCAATTTGGTCAGTTGGTTACAGAGATATATACATGCGAAGAAAGCTGAATGAGATGATGACACTCAAGGGACAATCATATATCTATGCCCAGCCACAGACAAAGTGGAGCCAGGAGAAGACACACTGGTGATAAGTCAATAGCAAGGGCAGAGGGTGATTACAAACTCATCTACCATTGGCATGATAAGGGTAGATATTGCTCATGCCAAAGTTGATGTAGAAGGATGATATATCTAACTGTATTGATAAGTCTGTTGTCAGAGCTGATCACTCCATATACAGAGAACCAATCAGTAATCACTTGCTATAGTGAAAGAGTTCAAGTGACTATGGATAGTGTGGACACTATCAGAAGAGGGATGGAAACACCCTCTCTACCTTCTGCAGAATTCGGAGTCAAGCAGAGTTAAGGTTTTTGGGGTCTGTGAGGTTCGTACTGAGGAAACAAGGGAAAGGTTGGGAGGTGTAGATAGTCTGCAAATACCCAGACATGGAATACAAATGTCGAGATGCCTCCCGTGCTTTTACAGACATTATGAGCAATGGGGAAGACATCTTATTAATATATTCATTATATGATACAACCTTTATATGTTTATCTACCCAAAACATAGTGAGCCCTCCTAGCATTCACTTCATCAAGTATTGAGCTCTAATCAGAACTTGCTTGTTATTAAAGTTGGCTACTACATAATAGAGTCCAGCCTTACCACACTTGTGTACCCTCTACAAGTGACTTCTTGCAACAGAATGTGTATAGTATTGATTCCACCCACACTTGAGTATAAACAATGAGATCTGGTCACCCAGAAAAGCATATACAATGGTAGAGGTACTGGATATTTATTACTGGATACCTCAGTGGAAATATAGGCCAGTATTCTCAGTGCTTACAGTGTCTGACGTACTTAGCGCACAGAGGGCAAATCACAACTCAGGACACGACATCAGATCTTAGTGGCATCAAGGTACAACTGTGTTGACACAGAATCCACAGGATGCAACCCGGTCCAACATAGTTGACACAGTATTCTCAGGGTGAAACAAGGTGCAATACTGTATTGTCAGGATGCAAACTGGACATGACGTCCAAGCTGAGTCTTGTTGGGTTGAGAACAGAATCAAGAGCAAATCCTCTGAAATTACGAGTTCCCGAAGGGTCTCCCAATTTGCACTTTGTGACCTAGGTCACAATTGAATTTATGAAGTGGTGATAGATAGTATAATTTGTTAAAACACTAATATACATAGTAATAGCCTCATTAAACTTACTCTACCAGTAGTGCAATCTCATCAGTAAAGACCACTTTAATAACAGATAATAACTCCATTAATATTGATAATGGGTAGATGTTCTTAAGTTAATTGAAAGGCTGGCATCGAGTAGATCTATAGTGCAAAGTGTGGAGGGCTGCAGACAAAGGACATCTAAGGAATCTGGCATCAAATCAGTATATAGTCAGAACCATACCAGAATATTACCAGGAAAGATGACCTTTATATTAGGCTGTAGCTCTACTAGTATTGATTGCAGGTAGACATTATTTAGTCTATTAGAAAGCTGGCATCGGCTAGATCTATGCTGCAAAGTGTGAAGGGCTGCAGCCAAAGACCGCCTGAGGGATCTGGTGTCAAAGTCAGTACATTGTCAAAAACCTTGCCAGAATCTCATCAGGAAAGATAACTTTTATATCAGGCTGTAGCTCCACTAGTATTGATCAGGGGTAGAGGTTCTTTAGTCTATTGGAAAGTTGGTATCTGGTAGATCTATGCTGCAAAGTGTCGAGGGCTGCAGCTGAAGGCCGCCTGAGAAATCTGGCATCAAATGAGTACATAGTCAGAACCTTGCCAGAATGTCGCCAGGAAAGATGACTTTCATAACAGGCTGTAGCTCCACCAGTATTGATGATGGGTAGATGTTCTTTAGTCTAGTGGAGAGCTGGTATCGAGTAGATCTATGCTGCAAAGAATAAAGGGCTATAGCCAAAGGACACCCAAGAGATCTGGTGTCAAATCAGTATATTACAAGGAGACTCAATAGCCAGCAAGTGTCACACCAAGTGAATTTACATACCTTACAGAATTCAATAAGAGAACAGAAATACTAGTTAGTGTTAGTAGGATTCATGCATATAGAGTAGTTGTGTCGTGGATGAGTGTTTAGTAGCATATTATAGAGTTGCTGTATGTCAGTGCTGGTAAAGTTATAGTAAGATCACAACAAAGTACTAGTACTGCAACTACCACTGGCACTACCAGTGGGCCATAGCTATCACTTGGATTCAGGGTAGAATGTAAGTCTCTTTTCACTTTTTCATTCATGAAGTGCTGAAAATAGAATAAGCCCAGGTGGGCAATTGAAACCAGCGGTATGTGGCTTGCGTTGAAGGGGCCTGGTTTTGCTCTTGGCAAGAATCTCCTGATAACAGATTGAGATATACTGGGTATGGGCTAGGCTTATGTGAGATGCGATGTTGTGTCAGGATGCAAAAGAGTATGGCAAGACAGTACTAGATCGCCCTGGTGCAAGCAGGTATTGCAATGGATGTGAGAATGTACAAAGTGCAGGAAACATAGGATCGACATCACGTATATCAGGACGCAATGGCTACATATCAGACACAAAGTATTTTTTTGCTAATATAGTGGATGGGGTTGATTTAGTACTAAAGTTCTGAAAACAACTTAAAAATATAATCCTGTGACGAAGGAAGCATTGCTTCAACTAGGGGTAGCCTAGGGGTTGCCTTTCACCTCCTCAGCTGTCATTGAATTGCGTATCTCCAAGCACCCTCATCTAATAGGCAATTATAGAATTACCAGGAGATGCCATAAGTTCAGATTGGCCAGCATGTTTGAATAATAATGCTAGTATCTGCTTGTATGTTTTTCAAGTTTCATGGCTGAGCAAATCTCTAGTGTTGTGATTGTATTGATAGAAGATTTTATAATGAGCTTGAATAATGAACTGCTTGACCTTTTAAAAGGAAGGGCAAGATGTCTAAACTATCTACCATCAGAAGTGAGACATATAGGATGAGCAAACAGTAGAAGAAAAGAAAGAAAACAGAAAGTGTGAAGGTATATTCAATAGTGTTAGTAGTCTGGACTTGAGATTTAAACTCAGCTATAAGGTCTAAAGCAAGGAGTAAAACTGTAGAAGGAGTGCTGTGACAGTAGTACCAGAAGCATATTTCAACACTCCTCCTCTTGTGCAGTGCTATGAGAAGAAAAGCAAAAACAAAAGAAAAGTAAAACAAGGTAGAATAAATGAACTCAGTAAAGAAACTAAAAGAAAAACAAAAAACTAAAAGTACAACCCTGAACTCAATTCTGGACTTCATCACACACCAGTAAAACTTCCTATTTATAAGTATCTCTAGAGGGAAAGGTATGCTCTCAGTCCTACTTGATCAGTGTTGCTATAGTAATGAAAAAAAAAAAAAAAACTCATTTAAGGAAAAACTGTAGTTTCTATCCCAGCTCTTTCTATATGACCCCAATAGAGTTCTCTTGTAGGTGGCTTTGTCGACATATTGGCAGATATCTTGTGAGTGGAAATATGACAGAAGGAGATGAATCCCTATTTGATAGTGTCTCAGATATAGTGATACTTAATATCTATGTACTTAGTTCTCGCATAATACTGTTTATTAGATATTTGTATAAGACCACCAGTGCTGTTGGTATAGATCATAGTTCGTAAGAGTAAGGAGTAAGGAAGAGCAACAACTGGCATGGTGTCTTCTATAAGGTGGCGGAGCCAGACTACCCTCCTGCTAGCTTTCAAGGCAGTTTTATACTCATCCTCTGTTGTAAAAAGAGTGACAATTATTTACTTCTTAGCCTTTTCAGACTACAACACAGTCTGAGAGCAGGAAAACAAAACCACTGACCAACTTCTGATCTCTAATATCACCAGCTCAATCCAAATCTGAGAGCCCTACAAGTGATTTATCAAATGCAACCTCCCTTTCTTTATAACTTAGCCTGATATCTTTCATCTACCAGAGGTACCTCAAGACACATTTAGCTTGCACAAGATAGTGTAAACTAGCTGAGGGAGAAAATTGCAATAAAACAGAGATCATAAATGTCAAGTCTAGCCATGTACCAAGCATTAAGTGCAAAATGCTCTGCACTAGTGATTGATATTGATGCTGATTGTTTGGTAAAAGTGGTTCAAAAACCAAAAAAGGTCTGGTCTCAAGTGGTATCCAAACTCCATTATAGTCACTCATGTTGAATCAATGTAATACTAAATCCATAAAATACTATTGACCAATTTAGATCTTGTCAGCAAGCTGCTCAATCTTGATTCCCAGAAACTGACTAGATAGTCCCAGGTCAGTCATCTTATATCTCCCTACAAGAAGTTATTTTACTAATTTAGTAGCAGATAGATCATGAGAAGAAATCAGTATGTCATCAATATATAATAAAAGAATCACTTTATAAGAGGAGGAAGTATAAAGATTTCGATCACCTATAGTAGATATAAAACCCTGTAAATAGAGAAAAAGATCAATGTTGCAAAACTAGAAGTAAGGAGCCTCGTTCAGTCTATAGAGAGCTTTTCATAACCGACAAACTCTGCTTGCATCCACCTTCAACTATAGCTATTCTATGTTATTAGGAAGTGCACACGCTCCGTCTCCGTTACAACTCCGGTCATTGAAAAAGATTTCCTAATCGGGAACGACTCAACACCAGAGAACTATCACCACAATTACGGGTCTCGCACCCCCC
>PYWC01000026.1:476206-531692 GCA_003182015.1 Tuber magnatum | reverse complement strand
GCTCCATCACTGGGGGTCCGGGTTTTTATACCCCAGAGGGTTTTCCATGGCTTCTTGCGGGTGGTCGGACTGTAGTTGGAGGTTTTTATCGCCATACCGTGAGGTTTATGCGTTCTTTGTACCTAGTTAATAAACAAACGAAATGAGTAAAAAAAAAAAAAAAAAAATGTTATCAGGAAGTGTTATAAAGACTTCGTCATGAATATCAGAATTTAGGAAGGCAATAACAACATTTATGTAATGGATTGTTCAGCCAAGCTATACAGAGAAAGTGACAAGAGTATGGAAGGTCATTAGGTGGGCAACAGGTGCTTATGTCTTACCGAAATCTGTTTGTTCATACTTTTTGATAACAAGACATACCTTATAATGGGTAGAATAGTCAGAATTATACTTTACCTTAAATACTCATTTGCATCCAGTGACCTTTGCACCTCTGACCTACTCCCAGTCTGCAACTTTTCAAGCCTTATTCTTAATGAGAGAATCAAATTCCTCTTTCATAGGACACCGCCAAACTGCGAAGATTACAATATCTGCCTAACTTACTGGATTATCACTTGGATCAAGCTTACAAACTTTATCTGCTATAGCAGAAATTGCTGGAACAGACTTTTAGCAACGGAGAAATCAGTAAAGCATTAGGCCCAATTCTTGTACTCACTTGTATATTTTATCTGGTCTTGATAATAGTAGGGGTAATATCGGACCAACAGAAGTGCTCTCAACATTGAGACTTGATTGGCCCACTTGGAGGTTGTCTTGCCCAACTGCTTTCAATGGGCCAATACAGGAGCTCAGGAAACTAGGATTCAATTGACCAACTCAGAGATTATTATGCTTAACTGCTTCCTCCTCCTCAACGACTACTGTGTTATGGCCATTCTACTTATTGACAACCTTCTGATTCCCATTCTCCTCTATTCTAGAAAGGAGAACTGCATTTGGTATTGGGACTGGATTAGCTGGCACATCTCTGCCTTTTCTAGTAAGTATTAGGACTTTGACAGCTCTAATTCCCAACTCTTCTCCCTTGGAGTGCTCAGCAGGTACCACCTTAGACTCATTATAGTTTTCAACTCCAACCATATAGGAAACTAATTCTTTGACCACATCATGGCCAACATTCTGCTGAGAATCTCAAGGGTTCATGACTCATCAAATACAACATCATAGAAGTGAACAATTATCTGGAACTTAGGGTTCCAAAGTTGCCAGATCTTGGTTGTATCATGCATAACCAATAATAATACACTCTTGGGATTGTCTGCCAAATTCACCATTCCACTCCTCCTTTGGAATAAGGCGACTAGTTAAGTACCTGAAATGATGAAGATGGCTGGTCAGGCTTACTACCATGTAGTATCTCAAATAGTAATTGATTTTTAAGAGAGGTTGTTGGAGAACAACTATGAAGATAGAGGACTGTTTCTACAGCTTTTACTTACATCATGTCAGACAAGTTAGAATCTAAAAGCATTGCTCTTGCTTTTCCTCTAATCACACAGATTATTCTTTCTGTACCACTATTCTTATACTAACAATCTGATGATGCAGACTCAAATGCAATTCCGCTGATACATGAAATACCTCCAAAAAGAGAGTTGTGATATTTGCCTCTCCCATTATTATATTGAAAACTAAGGTATTGGCCAGTTTGGGAATACTGTTTTGACTTGGGCTTCAAACTCCTAAAATACTCACACTATTTCAACCAATTCTTTCGATCGGAAAAGGTACCCATATGTCTAATATGTCTAGTTATTAGTATAAAGGATAAGATAGCAGGATCCTGACCAGGAAGGGGTATTGAGAGAACTACAAAAGTCCAAATAGATGTAATGACCAAGCATATATAAGCTATGGCAGTCAGAACCTACACCCATACAGGTAGCCAGGAGGCGAACTGGTAGGAACCGGTAGGCAAGTAACTACTTGACCTATGGAGACCCGATGGCCCAGGCTCCGAGATGAGCAGCATTAACTGGCCAGGTACCTAGGTACCTGGATACACCCAGGAGCAGTATTAGCGTACTTAGGGACCTCTGAAGGAGCAGTTACTCAACTAAGCCAAGTAACTGGAGAAAGGTCAGAAGTGTCTATCTCCGGCGACAGAATAGACAGGGTAACAGGGAAAAGTCATCTTGTCCACCGTACAAGGTTACCCTACCCTCAGGATCAGGTTACCCTACCATGAGACTCGGGTCACCCTGTTTTAAGTCCTGAGTTACCCTACCTTGCAATATGAAGTCCCTCGGGGAGTTCAGACAAAATAACAGGAATGTTTGTCATGCAAAGCCATGCATAATACTGGAATCTGGGGTTCCGGGAGATGCTATTGGGTGAGCTATGCAGCTCTGAAGAAGCTGTAAATTGGAGACCATATTCCTATTATACCCCTCCGGCCCTGCCTTGAGACCCGGACATCATGGGCAAACGGTTGCGTAGTTGTGTGCAGTCTAGCGAAGAAGGATCTTTGGAGACCTGCTTGCAATACCATATAGGTCACTACTGTCCGGGTGACGGTAAGCTGTTCGCAGGATATATAAAGGGGTATAAGTTGGAAGGTGGAGTACCTCCTCCAAGTTGTTCAGAGTAAAACGGATCAAAACAGATGGAGGTAATGGGTGTTAACCGTGGGGGTCCCGAAGGTAGTCCAGGGTAGTGCCAGGGCGACCGGAAGAGTTTTACACCTAACAAGCCCGAAACTGTCCCCAATGCCATAGATTCTGTAAGGGAAGTACACAGACACTAAAGGCATGATTCCTACCACAGGTAAGGGGGATCTGAGGTAGTGGTCATGGGTAGTACCCATTGGATCACTCCCAGACCACTGTATCCTGCGGAAGACATTGAAAGCCTGAGAATCATAAATAGTGAATAGATAAACCACTCACAGTAGCTTCCGGGGTCAAGTAGAGATCAACGCATATGGGAATGGTGTCATAGATAGTCCAGTTCATCCGGTGTCTTGACTGTTAGCTACTAGCAAGACCCCAATGTGAAGAAGTTTTAAGTCTGGTGGGCAAAATGGAAATGCACCGCAGAAACGATAACCGTATAAGGTGAACGCCAACTAGAGTGTGTCAACACATGCATGCCCGAAGGGTATGCAGGGAGATATGTCAGACTACCCTTAGCGGAGAAGGGTGTACTCAAATAGTTACAGTAAACTGAAGGGGAAGTTTCTGGCATAAGATAAAACTACCTGAAAGTCTATGCAAGAACTCTCCTACTCCAACAATCAATCTTCTCAAGACCTTAATTGAGTGAAGTGTCAGGCTTAACGATATTAAGTTTTACCATTTACTTTACTCTTTCATCTGTGTGAACTTTTGGCAATATGTTTAAAGTTGTTCTCTGTGGTTGCAACCTTAGGATCCATCTTCCTAGTAGTGCCCCCATTATAATAGAGTAGTTCAAAAGCCCTCTTAGCTCAGGTCACTAGAGTTTGAGTGAATGTTCATTGATACTTAGCTTCAACACATATATGGTAAGGAGCAATATTACTAACTAGAAGCCTGGTAACTGATAATACTGCATGATAATTGAGATGGGCTAAATATTTATGCTAAAGGATAATCGCAATAGTCAGACCAGGAATAGTCAGGCCACTAACTGGGACAGTTTGAACAATTGGTGGAATGGTAGGAAGTGTCTGTACTCTAATGGCAGTGATGAAAACAGTACAATCAGGATAGGCAAGGTCCCAAACCCTATTATTGAGGCAACCGATAAGCACTCGATAGCTGTTATACTGACAGGAAATCAGGCAAGTATTGGCTGTAAAGATAATATGACAGAGCACTGAAAGCTAACCAACTAAGAGTAGAGATATTTGAAGATTCAGTATGTAAAGGGCCTGGAAATCCAGAGCAAGCATATCAGAGTCCTGTCTAAAAAGGATCCAGACTGTGTTAGGGCATTTCACATTTACAGAAGAGTTGTTTTCTATATGGATGGGAATATAGGCATCTGGCTTGAAAGGTCAGAAAGAGAACAAGGTATTACAGTTTTGGCAAAGATGATGCATTATGCCAGAATCAATCAACCAGTAGAGATCCCAGTTCCTGTAGTCTGGGATGATATTAATATATTTAATAGAGGAGAACTTATAGTGGTCACTAGTACCTGAACTGTGACAAAGATAGGATCTGTAGTAGCATGTATCACCAATGCTCCTCAATAGTCAGTATTCTTGTCTGAACCTCCATACTCTCTTCTTCTTTAGTAATCCTCTTCTGCTTGTTTTCCTCTCTGACGAGAATTACACTTAGCCAGTTTATAACCATGGTGGCCACAGTGCCAGCAAAACACTGACAGGGCATAGCTATCAGTTGTATGATTAGCTGAACTACCAAAATGACATGGACCAGTACTGGTTCAAGCATTTCAATTACTACCATGACCATGACCATGATCATAACTATGTCCTCAACCAAGCTGGTGAAACCCATGACTTCCACAAGTGTCAGAGGCAACCATAGAGGAAAGGGCAGAGTCAGAGGTTGCGATAGCATTCATACTTGAGGTGTCTATAACCTTGATCTAAAGTGTTGTTTCATGCTGACAAATTGATATTATATAGTCAGATACAGTAAGGTTCTCTTACTAATATAAGAGTTGGATTATCATATTATATGTGTCTGGCAAAGAAGAGGTCATCTGAGAGATGAAACTAGTCTCAGTGATAGCCTGGTCTGTTGAAGACAGTACATCCGTGAAGTTCATCAAGGTAGTGATATAGGAGCTAACTAATAAGTAGTCACTATACTTAATACGATTAAACTCACAGATAAGCCCTTCCCTTCTAGTGCCAGAGGAAGTAGTATCAAACTTAGTCTCAAGAGCTGTCCACATCAGAAAAGAGCTCTGTGGAATGTGGTGAAGAAACACTTTTTGCCTAAACTCTACATGAATTATAGATAACTGTAACTACAAGGCTCTCTTGCTTGTTGAAATCAAGAAGCTGGATATGTTGGCTGGCTGGTAGAGTAACTTTATACTCAAGGACTATTTCAACTTGAAGAGCAGCTGCTTCCTGCAGGAGATATTACAAGTTCTGCGATCAGTGCAGATAGATTAGTTGAGTCAACTTTCTCACCTCACTATACTTCCACCAGTAAATAGACTCATTGCAGTAGACAAGTCTTGCAAGAGAGACAGGATAACAGTCAGTATTGATTTGAAATAGTAGGAGGTGTTTTTATCATTAAAAGACAGAGAATAGATACAAATAAGAAGAGGGCAATTTCAGAGTGCGAGAAGATAGAACAAGATTCTGAATATGGAAGGTTACAGAAGTCTCATAACCTGTTGTGATTATATTGATAGGAGATTTCACGATGAGCTTGAATGATGAACTGCTTGACCTTTCAAAAGGGCGGGCAAGATGCTCAGACTATCTACTATCAGAAGTGAGACATAGAGGATTAGCAAACAGCAGAAGAAAAGAAAGAAAACAGGAAGTGAGTAGGTATATTCAATAGTGTTAGAGGTCTGGACTAGAGATCTAAACTCCACTACAAGGTCTAAAGCAAGGAGTGAAACAGTAGAAGAAGTGCTACCACAGTAGTGCCAGAAGCATATTTCAACATCCGGAGTGAGACCTTTCCCGAGTGATTATCTATGAAGGCGAGTGGCATGCGTTCCGCCGAATAATACCTAAAGCAGTAGGTGCATACATAAGGCCCTAGATAACCCGAGAGGCCTTGCCGGAGGCGCGTACACTCATTTACTTTTGGAGAGAAGAGCCCGGATCTCCCATTCTTCTTGATATCACCCCTACTGGAATCCTCTATCCTTGGTGATGTCCCTGGGCTATATTCTGAAACCCCGGCGATCACCCTCACTAGCATCGCGGGGAGTGCGCGAATGCTAAATGGGTAGTTGTTTCCGGGGGAAGGCGTAACCACAGACTAATTTGAGAGGAAGAAGAAGAAGAAAAAGTAAAAGAAGGAATGACCGCATTGGCTGAAAGCAACGAAAGTAAATCTGCAAGGTGCATGTATACTGGAACAAACCCTCCTATTATCCGATCGCGGTCTCCGCAGGGACCCACCTCCTCCAGCGCCAATACCAGCGATAGGAGGAATAAACGGTGTACACTAGTTTCACCAAATACGTACTTTCTGTTGTTTTGTAGTAAGCATGCTGGTTGTAACACTGGGTGAGACGGTGGCATTGCGATATGTCCGCTTTGCCGAACATATAATATTGTCGGCTTCGTCATGAGTCTGTACTAGTAACACTAAATGATACTATAGTATTTCTTACAATATGTTTCTCAAACTCACAATACCATAATTATTCTATTATATTCTAAAACAGTGCTATGAACAATCACACAATCTTATACATAATCTAGAGCCTAATTCCACTTCTTGAAGCTCATCCAAGCCAACTTCTTGATCCTGAAAGTTATATTCAGTCAGCAACAAAAACTGCAGCACTCTAGATCCAAGTTACCAACACATCACCTCTTATTATCTTATATAATATAGCTTTAAAATTAGTAATGAGAGCTAGTTAATAGCAAATTTATTTCTTCATATAGGATAGTATAAAGAGCCAAATATTGAGCACTTGAGTAACTAGTGTTTATTAAAATTTGTCCTTTAGACATATGGAGACAGATTTAAGTTTCATTCAGTCTAATATCTAACAGGTCATACAAGTAGTACAGATAATAGTAAAATAGATTCAAAAGTAAGATAGAATTATTACAATATCTATTATATAATTATATTACTAGAATAGTAACAAAAATATAAAATTCTGTATTCTATCTAACTCTGCTTTGAGTTTGGTATCTAAGATTATATAATATAGATATGTAGACTATTCTACTAAATGCAGGAGTCATAGAGAACTGACTCAAGAAACAAAGTAGTATAGATGTTAGGCAGTAGCCAACTCTAAGGACAAGCGAGTCTGGACTAAGGCCCGATACGTGATGAAGTGATTTCTAGAAAGGCTCACTTACAATGTCAAGAGGAAATGTAGGTTTGTATCATGGAACGAATATATTGATAAGATCTCTTCTCCGTCGCTGATGATCTATAAAGCGTAGGAGGCACCTCGATATTTATATTCCGCATCTGGGTGTTCGCGGCCTATCTATTTCTCCCACTCTTACTCTGTGTGAACATCGTAGACCCTGAAGACCTTTACCCCGCTTGACTCTGATTTCCCCGAACAGCCAAGTGGGTGTCCTACCCATCTCTTTGCAGTGTTCGTGCTAATCGTAGTCACTCGAACCCTTTCACCGTGGCAGACGGTTACTGGTTCTATCTCTGTATACGAAGTGATCAGCTCCAATGACAGACTTATCAACGCAGGTGGATTTCCCATCCGTCTGCATCAACCTGCAGGAAGCATGTTCCTATCTTATCGCACCAATGGCGGTTAGGCCTCGTTGTGCTCAGGGTTGATCTCTTCACGCGGTAGGCCCTCATCTGACTCCACCTTGTCATACCTTTGGGGTGTGGGTGAACAATCGTCGCTTGAGCGTCGTTTCCTCATCCGGATTTTCCTCTACATTCCTCCACCAACGGACTTGAAATTCAGTCTTGCTGCCCACATGGTAGCCGGGGACTCCTATCGGAGTAGCCGACCTCCCCCCGGTTGGCATCCATCCGTTGGCGCAGCTGAGGGATCTTTGCATGTGTTTATCTCCACAACCAACCGACCGACTTAGTTCGTTTGACCTTGTCAGGATAGCCAAGAGTCCTCTCTTGAAGATTCAGCGAAAACCCCTTGGTCGGTGACCTTCGGTGGTGGCGTAATTGAGGGTTTTGTGCCCATGTCGTATTGGTAGAAATTAACTCATTCTCCAAATACTCCGATGAACCCTGGGATCGAACACATGACCTTTTGCCAATAATCACGTGACATGCCCATTACGCTATGCCAGTTCGTCTTATGTGTAACAATAGACTTCTCTTTGAGAAATTACTATAAACTAGCTACTAGCAGGTTTTGAGAATAATCACAATTCAAACTATTACAAACAAACCACAGTTTATCAGAAAAAGTGAAAGGAAAATTGAAAACAGAAATAGACAAGTTACTTACTTGATATCTGCCACCTTCAACTAATTAGAAAGTTTCTATCTTCTATAGTAGAAATCTTTACTAGTACCCCTCACCACCCCTCCAGCATATACTCCAATAATTAACAAACTACCAGTAGGCAAGAACTACTGCTGGAGGTCAGGATACTAATATCTTCCAACTGACCTCCTCATAAAACACCTCATCTTATAGGTTTTGAAAAGTGGTTTAAATCATGAGTGCTGCATTTTTGCCCAATTATCTAGATAGTTGGAGTGGACAACCCACCTAAAATAGAACTTTATCCTTCTTGTATATCATAGTAATATAGTTGTAGTATCAACTATACCATTAGTTACCTACTTGAGGTCCTCTAGACTTGATAACATTTAGTGATTCCATATTCTAGATGTTTAATTTAGTATCAAATCAAATTAGCTATTTATCTTTGTTTAATCTTATATCTATTAGCTAATTGCATACCTGATATTATAATTCAAGCTACTATTCTCTTCTCTCTATTCCAGGTCAAAAGAAATTATATCTACCACTACCCCTCTAGAGTCTAATCTAATAATTAGAGAACCACTATAGACAAGAATTGTAGCTAGAGGTCAGAATATCAATTAATATATCCTTATTGGTCTTATAGAAATATTATATTCTCATAAATATTAGTAACTTAGTGAGTACTGAATTCCTACTCTATTATCTGCACAGTTAGAGTGTACTTCTAACTTAAGCTAGGACTGAATCTAGTCTGCATACTATAATTATACAGTTGTAGTATAGTTCCAGAAAACTAAACTTTGTACTGACTTTCTAACAACAAATATAATAATTTTGAATGTAATACTAAGTATAACACTCTTCAAAAATCTTTTGTAGAATTTTTAGCTTTTCAACCCTAGCTCATAAGACTAGAATCTATTGCTAGGTCTAATATATTATAGCACTTAATTGGACTCATATCTTTAATCCAAGAAGAATTTTATGTCCATGATATATATCTTATATACAGATAATATTGGTAAATTAATTAAAATAAACTAAAAACCTATTACAAATATGATACTATAAATGAATCTGAAGTCTGGAAAACAGAGGAATGATAATATAATAGGTATTCATAGTTTAACAATAAAATAAGAACTATGGCATGATATAGATAACCAAGAGTTTAAATAAATATAGTGAATAAATATAGAATGATTTTCAGTTGACATATAATAATAGAATAATTATTACAATAACTTGGGAATAAGTTTCAAATCTAAAGATTAGGGTTGAAAACCTAGAAATCTGGCCAGAAATTTTTAGAAAGTATTATACTTGGCATTACATCCAAAACTGTCACAATTTTTATTAGAAAGTTAGTATAGAGTTTAGTCTTCTGAAACAATATCAACCATGCTATTGGTTATCTACTTGAGGTCCTTCAAACTCAATAATATATAGTGATTCTATATTAAGGATATACTGTTTGATATAGAGTCTAGCTTGTAATATATTATCTTATATCTATATAATAGTATCATAGTAAAATCAGTAATCCTTTAACTAAGAATCAATAGAGATAGAATATAAACATACCTTCTACTGCTAAGGTACAGCAGCTTTTTAATCTTCACTGCTTTTTAGAGTTCTGAGAATATTAGAAAGGCTATGAACTAAAACTGTAAAGGGAAAGAAAAAATATAAAGAATTGTGTTTGATTGCTGAGATAGATGGTTGTTGACAAGAAGGAGAAAAAAGATGAGAGAAGGCCATCTTAGATAGACATGGTAGCCAAGAGGGTTATTCTCTATAGCATGGAAGCTGACAATTAGGATCTAAAATCAACAATGTTATTCAGGGTCCAGGGCTCAGCCTTCGAGCCAACTTTATACCAATATAATTGGGTAAAGCCCAATCATATCACAATTTTAGTTTATCATCACCTATTTGAAAACAGGGCATAGGGCTTTTATAATTGATATGGGGTGGGAAAAAAAAGATAAATGACCCATCACATGACTTGCTTAATTGGGTTATAAACATGTCATTTCCTTCGCCCATTCACGACTTTTTAAGGCGTTCCTAGTATCATAATATTATTATTTATAATAATATTATCATATCTCCACAACTCCCTGGTTTGAACAAGGATTCTGAATTTTTGAGATGGCCAGACAGCAGACCGAGTCGGGATGGGTGGGCTAGCCCCTTTCCTAACAGTTGAATGGTCTACTTGACCTGGTAAATCCTCCCCATGGGCCACTTACCATCGTGCCCTGAAAGATGAATTGATGTTGAGGCTCCTCCGGTTAATCTAATAAAAGTGTTCCCCCGTGTAGGAGAGAGAAAGATCAGTAGTCGAGCGGTCCTCACTACTACTGCGCTGTACAGAGTATACCGAGTGGCGTGTTTGGAGGTATGATTCTTGACTTAGAAGAGTTCGATTTCGGTTACTACTCACTCTCACTGCTCTGCGTTCTGGCATGTGGTGATGTTTTGAGGCATGAACTACTCTCTACCTCATTAATAATTATCTATCAAGATTCTCCAGCTCTTGGCACATTGAGATAAGAGTTTTCATTGTAATACACCCCGAATCCGTAATAGCACTCCTTCACCTAACCCTTCATGGCCAAAACTGGGCTCATTTTGGACTGTTCCCGGTAGTGCTTATCTCCACGTGCTGCTGCAGGGGGGGTTAGGAAATACGGTGTTAGCTAGGGCTACTGCCTTCTTTCCCTTTCAATCGTCAATTATTTCACTTTATTATTGCCCCTCCCGCGAAAGCACAGAACAAAGCCGGTTCTTTTTGAAATGCAAGTGAGGTGTCATGGGTTGCTTCCTGCACGGTTGTTCATATGATGCATTCTGTCTGCCGGTATCTTCCTTCTCAGCTGGCAATGGAATTAGCACGTCTAACCCAAGCTCTTCTTTTTCCCACACTGAAACTATTCGCTATGAAATCCTCCCACCTCCTGGCGTCGTTAGCGCTTGGCCTCGAAGTCATCGAGGGTACTTGCCTCCCGCTGAATACTAACTGTATAAAATTTTCCGGATTTTTGAACTTTCAATCATTTTGAAAGGGGGGGTAGCTCAGATTTTAGAAAGTCTTTTCTTTTTGAATTTACACCTGGAGGCGATGTTTCTGGCCCCTGCGGTGGAGATATTCCAAGACTGCTTCTAGTTTCCTCCCGGAAGCCCTCCACTAAACCCTCCACTAAGCCATCTTTTTCAGTGCAAGAAGTGGAGAGCCAACAGGCGATCAGTGTGCGCGGCCTCATGAGAAATAACTTCCTTACGTTTACAAAGTCTCCTATGAGTGGATGACTTCCCGTATGATTTGGAAGTGCTTGAACTGGAATTCCTAGCCGTTTCGGGTCCAGGTTCTCTGTAATTGTGTTTCCTAAGACTTTCCTTGGGGGGAGGAGTAAGGGGGGGAGGGGAAGCGGTTGGGGAGTCTCCAAAGGTAAATTTTAGAGAGGATCGAAAGGCGTTTCGCTACCGGAGAAGTATGAGAAATAGCGGGGTATCATAGCAGCATTCTAAGAGGTCAAAGACGGTATCTTGGGTGAACAGCGCAGCGCAATCACTGCTTACCTATTTTTTATCGAGGAGGAGGACGAGCTAGCTCTCAACCTTCTACGTAGCGCAGCCAGTACCGGTGTCGGAAAGGATCTCCGGGACAGCCTTCTAAATGACATCAAACCCTACCGGCCTGGGGACTCATTCTATGGGTCGATAAATCCCAAGGTTCCAGTTCCCCATACATGACTCCTTGGGTTCTATCATAACTCAAAATAGAGAACAACAAGCGATTGGGGATGCGATCCTATGAAGAAATCCTTCTCCACTATGCTTACATTTATTAAGTTTCTTTTGAGCAACCCCGCCCCCTTTTCTTTTTGCTGAAATGAGTACCAAAATCAGAAATTTAGAAAGCCGTTTTTTTCCGCGTTGTCCTTGGAACTCTGGATTTTCCGTAATACCAGAGGGAAGTCCTCCAATAATACTAACCTGAGAGCCTACAATTTATGATATTTCCAGCATAAGTCTCCTAGGCTTCCTGGGCCCGCTGTCAAAAGGTCGTTTTTGATGTTGGCTAGTGTACCGTCACCGCCATTCCGTGCCTAGTGAGGTTTGGCTCCGCGCTCAACCCTGGATACTAAGAGCTTCACGATCGCATGCAAGCACAGTATCTCTGTGAAATTCAGTCTTGCACTGGAGTGAGGCAAACCGATAACACAAACACAGAACGAGAATCCCCATCAACCCGAGATAGAGGCTATACGAAGTAGATTTGCTATTAAGTTAGTCCACTCTTAAAGTGCGAGGAGGAGCTGACTACCCATAGCGCCATATCTCTCGTACCTTGCCGATTCTCTCATGGCCAGAGGGTTGGGGTTTCGCTTCATCAACTTTGTCTCTTCCTGCGCTGGGCTCAATGGCGGAGGGATTATTGTCGGTGGCGGGGATACAGGAGTGCCTAGGAAATCATGAGCAGCTACTGATGGGCGGTTTGGGCGGAAAAGCAGACACAGACCGGAGTGACAGCAAAAACAAAAGTGGTAATTTAGTAGGTATTATGCGGATATTATGATAATTAGGGAGCTTTCATTCCCGAAAGTTTGACGCGTAGCCTGCTCTTAGTTACTAGTATTAGGTAGCACACGGTGATAAGTTAATAGCTATCATAGCTTTTCAATACATGGCTCGCGAGATCGGCGCACTAGGATAGCAGCTATGAGGAAGTTTAAAAAATTTGACGATGGGACATCTCCCGGCAGCTTTTCTTTTGACGAATTATGATACCAAAGAGTTAGCCTTTCAGCCCTAAGTGTTGCGAAAAGCCTTGGTATGGGCCAGCGAATTGGACGCGAGTTTTATGTTAGACCCTAACTCAGAGTTTATCTCTAGCTATGATAGCTCGCTGGGCCGCTATCATACCAGGAGGCATGTGTGGTTGGCACCACTCGGTCTCCATTGATTCTCTTACCAATAAGGTGCTTACAAGTATGAGAACCCCGCAAAATTCTGGTGGATCGATAGGCTCGTCCCCCACCACCCGTGGGGTTGCATCCCACTGGTATACCGGTGCTATACTTAATAAACGACTCCCCACTGTTTTGCATGCAGCGAAAAACGGAGGATGCCTTGATACCGCAACGACAACACCGGTCCCGCCTCTTCCAATGTTCACGTGAACGTTACCATCCCTGACGAGCGGCCCTAATGTGGTTATCCCCGCTTGGGCCACTATTATGGCACCGGGGCGTTTGAATCCAAGGGATCGGCAACATGGGGTGGGGGAATGGCTTCTTAGAACTCGGCGGTTTCGATGTTGGCGCGAAAAACAAATTTGATATGCAATTTTATTTTGGCGCGGCAAAGCCTGTATTAGGTGCGGTAGGAGAGGCCATCCTGAATGGGAAAAAGCAAAGTCCTGTACTGCTGACTAACAGTGATGTCAGTTCTTTGGCAATAGACTCTCTGTGTGATCAGGCTGGAGCCGAAAATGTGGCTGTTGAGCGTTTCCGCTTAGATTTCACTACCCGGATGGCACAGTGACTGACAAATACCCCGGGGATTCTGCTGATATAGATTAAACGGATTTAGCAGGAGTCCCGACCAGAGCTTTGTCGTTTCACAAAAACAGAAAGGATCCATCGGTGGCGAGGCGACTTCCCCAAATCGCCAGGGTCCTAGCACCTTGCCCTCGCAGAGTACCTTAATTGCACCGAAGCTCCGGACAAATGTGCTGAAGAGCATCGTGCCAAGATTTCCATTAGGCATTGCTCTACAGAAATCATTAAGAACCAGGATCTTTCTGACGGAAAGGCCACATGCCAGCGTTACAAACCGCCCTGCTGAAGGGACAGCGGTTGTATCCATGAACCCAAGTATAGACGACATCATATATACCTGGGCCGGACTTGGTAAGGATACAGCTCCGGATGAGATGGACGACAGATTGGCGGCAGCTATTGTGCAGGAGGCTCCGAATGCATCTAGCGGCGGATAAAAGGCGCGATGACGGGAGAAATTGTGGCTCCACATGGACATTCCCTAGATTCGCCATCCATAGCGTCAGTTGCGGACCGGTGAACTGTGTCACGCTCTGGCGGTCGAAGTTGGTCAACCGACCTCAATGCCAACGGTACTCCTTCGGCCTGGGCATTGTTGAGCCGCTGCTAAGGGTTTGCCGCTGTGGATAACAAATTCTCAATTGCCCGGCTAGTCCACTTCACCCTTCGGGAATATAGCACTAACTGATCCTAACCCCTGGGGCTGACTGGAGCATCGCAGAAACATGCTTAACCTACCTAAATTCTCGCCTGGTCATGCACTTTTCAGGCAATCGCTACCCTGACCTAGGGAGCCACACCCATTCTCAATTTTTCCTTTGAACATTGGGGAACACACGCGAAGATGAACTTCTTGAATTACGCAAAACCACTTGCATTAAAGCTCATTCGGAAATTTTGGTCAGCATGTATTCATTGAGTTACTATTGGGGAACGTGCGGTATTGCATTTACTACCCAAATTCGAGGAATACATTTCACTTGTCTCTACTCTCTGGACTACACTTTGCTTTTTTTTTCGGAATTGTTGAAATTCCCATTGTGTGGATGGGGGATGGAAGGTTACGATGTCAACTAGGCAGGCTGGGAAGGTGCTACACCAATCCTACGGGGTGTTACGAACGGGTAAGAGAGAGCGGTGAAGCTATACTGGGACGGGGAGATGTCTACCCCGACAGGCTAAAAAGTTTGGGCAAGCGCCACCCCTGTAGACTGCCGGGAGTGTGCATGGGAAAACTGCGATGGTACGATACTACTATGGAGCGGGGAAATGTTGCCCCAACAGGACTGAGCGTTCCAGTAGAGCACCACTCCTGTGGGCTACTCAGGATGGGAAGGAGAGAGTTGCGGGTATTCTATTCTATTAGAGTGGAACAGCGTCAATCCCGGCATGGCTGATAAAGCTTGCTGGACGCCTCTTTTGCCAGCAGTCCGGTATGGATACGAGAGTTGAGATATTGCAGGCCGGAACAATACCGACCTCAAAATAGTATACAATCTAGATGACAAAACATCACTCTTGTGAGCTTCCGGCAACGGACCTGGGGGCGTCGTGAGGCAGCCATCATAACAGAGAAATGCCAGTCCGAACGCGACAGACCCAACCGATGAAACATCTCTTTCTCGGGCTTCTCAGAGGCACTGGAGAGTCGCAAAGTCTCCATCGGAACGGAAGAACCCCATTCTTATCATAGCTCAACATCTCCCGAGGGACCAGCAGGATGCGCCTTAGCTGAGCTCCCCCAAGCAACCCTTCGGCTGGCCGCAGGCATTGACTCCCCACCCAAGCCTGATACTCCTCCCCATACACTACGCCCCATGGCTGATTGCTGCTTCCCCGTGTTTTCCCTCATATATCCTCTTCTTTCACTTATATCTTAGCTCTGATGATGGTTTTCGGGTTCGTGGCCTGCTATTTCCTTCTCCGGCACCTCATGGTGAAAATACCGTCAAAGCAGGTATCGTTCACCTCTCCCGGCCGCCTTTAATCGTTCCCCGAAAAATCAATAGCATAACGGACTTGCTCCGTGACGGGACGACGCAAAATCAGGCCCTGGGTTTTAGTCCTGACAATCACCCCGCGCAATTTTTCAATTAACTTCTTACTGTGCAAAAAGCGAACCCGTCGAGGTAAGATGTTGTAACATCACGATAGATATCCCTCGGCTATGGTCAGTCACCTATTGCTGGTTTCCTGTATCCCATGGACGGATGAGACATGCAGATTCACGGCCTTCCTAGTTAGGTTAATACTTGCAAAAGAAACATATATTAGTAAGCGATTCTTGTAACCTCACCTATATGATCATAGTTAATTGTGATTCCAATTAAATTGATCAAAATGGATTCAGCACAACAGTCAGCCCTCAGCAAGCATAAAATAAACATTACAACAGTACCAAATGGAAGCAGCAAACAGCCTCCTGCAAGTAAACCAACTGAAGAGACTTCAGTAAGTTCTGTTGCATGGTGTGATGGAGAGCTCATATCTGGAAACTATGATTACTGAGTTATATCTAGCATGCAAAAAAGGTCAAGAGTGCCCCAAAGAGGCCAGAGAGAAAAGCCAAAAAGATATCGGCAGAGAATGCAAAAATCCTGGAAAGCCTACCTGAACCCCTAGAATTTGAGGCATACAAAAGCCTATTTATAGCATATCGAGCAAGTCCAATTCTCCCACCCGAATTCAGCAGTGACCCCGAACCGCTTGCTCTCTTCAACCTGTTTTTTGAAAATAATATATTAGTCCAAATCATTACCAACACCAACTGCTATGCCAAAATCAAACAGCAAACAGCTCAGAGTAACTAAGGCCTCTCAGTTAATACCAGCTCATTGATACCAATGCCTGCCTATCCTCTCATTCCAGTCAGCATCCCCCACCCAGAGCCAGTTCCGCACATACTATGTCAGCCCATTCTCGACCCTCCAGCTGTATATCCAAGTGTGTTACCACTTATTCCTCTTAAAGCTCAGCCTCTCCCACTGTCCTAGTATCCAGTTAGTATAGGAGAATTGCAAATCTTTATAGGATTGCAGATAAGGATAGGGGTATATTCTTTACCTACTATTGAGGACTACTGGAACCAAGAGACATGGCACCCAATTATATGCTACATGTCCTGTAATCGGTATAAGCAAATAAAGTATTACTTCCATATTCCACCACCAGATGAGACCTACTATCAGGCAAACTAGTGGTGTAAAATAGAGCCACTTGCATCTCATTTTCGCAAGTGTTTCCAAGTACACCTCCCACCATCCTCAAATATTTTGTTCGATGAGATAATGGTTCTCTGTGAAGGCCCGTCAGCTCATACAATCAAAATTCCAGGGAAGCGAATAGACCAGAGGTATAAAATCTATGCTCTCCATAACCAGGGCTATACATATCTGTTTTTATTTTATTCTGGCACTTCAGGGAATGAGATTAGCGACTCTACCCAAACAACCAACCAGTATATAAATATTAGCAGGGAACAGTCTCTTATATTGTTTAATTCCAGTGGGCAACAACTTTCGGTAGAAGAAGAAAAAAACTCTCAGGCAGCTTTTCCCCCTACTACTCAGGCAGTATGCCATCTTGTGTTTGCTCTCCCTTTCCTATTCAGTTAGTTTAATGTCTATATAGACAATTACTTTAGCAATATTCCCTTATTCCAGCACCTAAGAGACCATGGAATTGGTGCTATTAGCACTACTTGAACCAAGCATCACAATTTCCCTTCTGCTTTTTTGATTAGTAAGGACATAGCCTCAAACCTTTCAGAATAGAATCATCTCTCAGGCATTGTAGTAAATGCTGTTTGTACTGCTTTATGGCAAGACAAAAACACTGCTTTTCTTTAACTACAATTCACAATCTTTGTCAGCTAGTTCTCAGTAATCACAAAAAAACAAAAACAAATAGCTTAAATGCAGTGACTGCAAGAAAGCTATTTGGAGACAGTAAGCACCAAAAGCTCTTGCCCATCCCAGCTCTGGTTGATGACTACAATAAGTTCATGGGCAGGGTCGACATTGCTGACCAACTTCGAAGTAATTACCCATCACATCAAACCAGTTAACGTAATTGGCTTCCACTATAGTTTTGGATTCTGGATATGGCGATTACCAATATCTATCTCATTGCTCGCTTGGTTAATTCCAAGTATGAGTATAAAGCCTTCTGCTATGGTTTTGTATTCTGGATACGGCGATTACCAATACCTACCTCATTGCTTGCTTGGTTAATTCCTAGTATGAGTATAAAGCCTTGTGCTCTAAGCTTGCTCTTACCCTTGTTGAAACTGGCTAGTCTTTGCTTCATCCTCTTCTTACCAATTCTAAACCCAACCCGTATCCCTATATAACAGCAAAGACATTCTTACCGCCTTTCTCTTTCCACACCACTGGTGCCCATCTACAAAACCTTTTACTGGATAAAAAATACCAATTCTAGTACTGTCGGTATAAAAAATACAATAGTGACTCAAAAACCCCCTTCCAATTTATAAACAGGCTGAGATTATACAAAAAATGAAGGTTAGTGAGACTAGAATTTGGTGCATGTTGTGTGAGATACCTCTTTGTAAGCGAAATAAGTATTTTTTGATTTTCATACTGTTCTGTAATACCTTTTGTTTTCTATTTCTACAAATAGTATTATTCTTGAGATTGGCATATCAGTTGAATTTGATATCATATGAGCAAATTAACTACAATCTTCTGCCAAGACCCCTGCTCCCCGCTACTATATTAGGAAGGCCGTGAATCTGCATGTCTCATCCGTCCAGGAGATAGTGCAAATAGACTCAAACTAGGTCCTCAAAACTAGCAAAACCCGATGTCTATCTAGTCAATGACAACAACAAATTTAAAAAAAAAAGGTAGCACTCCAAGAAAGCTACTTCTGAGAAGAACAAACAAGTTCTACTGTTTTTTTTAATTAGGTGTTGTAAGCAAGAAGAGAAAGATGTCAAAAAGTGAAATTTTGGTGAGATTGGAACAAGTGATAAAATATACCTAATACCATGCTGAAAAATACTATAGAGAATTGTGAGTGAGATATTATAATAACAGGTGATAAAAAAGAAACATGAGTCCAATATATGAGTGAATTTACCAACTTTTACTGAAAGCCACATTTACTACAATTACGATGCTAGTGCTAGATACAAGATAGATAATTCCAATAAAATTAATATTCAGTATTCTTAATATTACTATTCACTGTACTATGTTGCTGTCCACTTTGCTATGTATTAGACTATACAGCATTGTACTAGCCAATTTCAAAAGTATTCGGACACCTTGGTACTAAGGCTGGAGGTAGGCACCTAGTATAATCTGAAATCCAGTATGTTCAATAAAATAACTAGCCATAGAATTTGTTTCCACCCTGCTTTTCAATACATTTAGCCATAACTCTAGAAAGCTTGGCTATCTCTTTGTTAATCTCCTCAACTGCAATTTGCTCCCATTCCTGCTACAATATTGTTTTTATTTCATGTATACTAGTAACATGTTCATGCCACCTGCACGCTCCATCTCCGTTACAACTCCGGTCATTGAAAAAGATTTCCTAATCGGGAATGACTCAACACCAGAGAACTATCACCACAACTACGGGTCTCGCACCCCCCCTCTGGGGGGTGCTAGACCACTTCTTTTCCTCCCTCGCTTGGCCAGGCATTACCTATGGCCTCTGCCTCCCCTCCCCTTGAGTTAATCCTCTTGGGGACGCTCTCTTCTGTCTGGGACTGCCTCGCGGTGGTTCCTCCTCTATACTTCCCCGCTTTTGCTAGGCTCGCTTAGCATCTGCACGGTCGGCCTTTTTCCGGGAGGGTTTGGTTTAACGGTCAGTCTGCTTGGTGGTCCTCTGGGCTATCGGGGGCCTGTTCCTACCTCCTCGCATCGCACGGTTATGGTATCCCATCCACTAAGTGACGCTTTCTCTCGGAGAACAAGGGACTACATGAGAGAAGCGGTAAAACACTGTGCTTTGCCTAGGGGGGGGATGGTCTCTGTGACCCCGGTTGCAGCCTGCTGCCGTATCGTTGTCCATCTCGCTTGGTTTCGGCCTTCCTACTACTCCTTCTTCCGCGTCGGCTGGCACCCTACTGCCCGGGTCCTCGGGGCCCTACCTCCTCACCATGCGGCAGCTCTTCTATCTGCCCGCTCCAAGCTGGCCTCGGCTGGCGACTTCTCACTCCGGCTCTGACGCTGCTTACGCCGTCATCCACCTTCTGGCTGGCATCCTCTCTGCTGGGCTAGCATCCCCTCTGCCTTTTCTTTCCGGCTCTGACTTTCTTTATGGGAGTCATCCACATCGCAGCTGGCACCTTACTGCCACCTACTCTGTGTTCCGGCGGGCACAGGGTCAGCTTCGCTTGCCACACAGCGCGACCTGTCCTCCTCCCTTGGGATTCGGTGCTTCCTTCCTTGGCCTAACGGGCAAGCCCGACTGTTGCCCTCTGTTTACCTGGGCTGTGTGCCTCCTCGTCGTTTCCTGCTCCATACCAGGGTAGGGGCGAGATCAGGGGGGGTTGGTACCGGAGTACAAGGCATTTGCTTTAGGGGTGGGAGAGTGTGGGGCTTTTTCTCCTTTCCGGGTCTTGGGGTTTCTAATTTGTGGGGATCTAACTGTTGTCTCACTGTCGGGTGGGGTTTTCCTTTGTTGCTGCGTGTCTGTGCAGGTTTTGGGTTCGCTGTATTCAGCTCCATCACTGGGGGTCCGGGTTTTTATACCCCGGAGGGTTTTCCATGGCTTCTTGCGGGTGGTCGGACTGTAGTTGGAGGTTTTTATCGCCATACCACGAGGTTTATGCGTTCTTTGTACCTAGTTAATAAACAAACGAAATGAGTAAAAAAAAAAAAAAAAAAATGTTCATGCCACCTGTGAGTTTGTATTCATGACTTCACCAACTTCTACAAATACTCAATTTATTTAAAATCCTGTGAATTGGGAGGCCAATCAACCTTTGGTATACCTGTTTCAACTCTTTCTAAGGTGATAAAGTCTGAATTATAGGTAGAAGCATTGTCTTCCTTTAAAACAAATTGGAGTTTTGGTATAAACATGCCTTACAAGTAGACCAAAGAAGTAGTTGAGCAAGTATGATAACATATTTCGATAAATCTACCCTACAAGAATTACCCCTTCTTAGTGGCTTTACCTTATATTTTTTCCCTCTCCATAACTACATAGTCTTTATCTTTACTCCTGTTCTCTGAGCCTCTTCCCATACCTCTTATAGTGTCTTTAACTCCTGTTTTTTCAATTTTCTCCATATAGTACTTGACTTGCATAAATCATTCAACCACTTCTCTTCCACTATACAATTTAAATTGTAAACCTTTATGTTCTCAACAGATTTAGTCTTTTGCTCTTTAGTTTCTGGTTCCCAAATCCAAAATAGTCTTTTCCAATTCCAACTGATCATTCCCCAGTATATAACTCCAGTTCCTCACTTTTTCCTCATCCCAATACAATCATTATACCACTTCTCTCCTTGCCCTCACCACACTGTAGATAGGCCAAAAAGGCCCCCAATTTCAATAGACATCTCATTAGTAAAGGCATAATTAGCCCATTTCTTCTCTGCTAGCCAATGCATTTGAGAAAGACAATAATTCTAATATTAACCATTAGCTACTTCTTTAGTTATATTATATTATCTAGTTTTTGCCCACTACTAATACATTATTATTTGTCTCAAATTTGCAAAAAAGTACTTTTACTTAACCCTTTATGGCCAAAATCAGGCTTATTTCAATATACTAGCAGCAGGTAAATAAAATTAAAAATATAGTATTAGAATACAGGTTTGCTTGCTACAGATTTGGTTGGATTTTTAATACTTAAAATAAACTTGAATATTTCCCAGTAGGCATGTATGCCACACTAATCCAAGACTCTAAAAACTATTGAATCACTCATATAAGCCAATCCACATTCCCACTATATATCTCACAGTGATAGACAATGTGATATAAAGCTACTTTTTACAAATTTGATAAGCTTATCCTCATCAGTCTCGTTTAAAAGTTGTAGATAGTGAAGGCATGAGGCTGGGTTAAATACACTAGCTTTAATAAACTCAAGACGTGCAAACTGCTTGTTATACTCCACACTCTGAGCAAGTATAGGTACGACAAAAGGTACTAGAGGGAGCAGTGCTAGGGGAGGAGTGGTGCTAAGAAGTATGATGCCAGAGAGCACAGTGCCCGAAAGAATAGTACTAGGTGGAGGGGTGCTTTAGTAAGTAGTGCTGAGGGTAGTGGTATCGAGAGAAGTGGTGCTAAGGGAAGGGATACTAGGATGGGAGGTGCTGGTAGGACTTCTGCTAGAGGAAGTTGTACTAAGAAAGGCTGTACCAGAGGTAGCACTCCTAGAGAAGGCAGTAGTGAAAAAGGTTATGCTGGAGGCAGCCCTTCAGGAAGTAGCAGTTCCGCTTAGAAGAGTGGTATTAATAGAAGTAGGACAAGAGTGAGTAGAGCAGGGAGTAGTACTAAGTAGAGTGGTACTACTGGAAGTGCTACTGAAGTCAAAAGTTCTGAGTGGAGAAATGCTGAGAGAATAGGTACTGGTGGGAATAGTGCTAGTATGGTCTTGGCTTGGAGCCACTCTCTTTGTGCATTAGAAAGTGCATGGTTCCAAATATCACTTGCTGTAGATTTGGAAATCCCAGTGACAGTCTGAATTTTGCTGAAAGCTTATAGGAACCTCCAAACAGTGATATACAATAATTACAGTGCACTGCTGTTGGATAATCTCATTTCCTAGTTTTATCAAATTAGCTTATCTTAAGTTTCCTGCTATTGAATAAATTCTCTTACCTCGCTTCTCATTTGAAGTTGACTGGACCAGACTCATAGCTAAATGAAAATGTTTGTTGTGATACAGGTGTTTATCAGCTCAGGGGGCGTTCAGCCTATTTACTCAAAACACTTGGCACCGGACATTTTCTCTTGGCGCCAAGGTGTCTAAATACTTTTAAAATTGGCTAGAATACCATGGTGTCTTGGCAGGTCTTGGCGCAACTCCAATCGGTTACCTCGGAATTCCTGTTCCACCCGAGGACCCACTTTTATTATAGGCACTTTGCACCGTAGGCTACTTAATATTCCCTGTACTTCTCCCTTCCCATACACACAGATACACATAAAACTCAACAGACCCTCTTCTCACACCACAACATAAGACAAGGATATGTCAGCGAGTGATAATATATGAAGGCCAGTATCATGCCCCTCACTCGGGAGATACCTAAACTAGCATCATAAGTCGACGCCCAAAGCCTGGGGCAAATTGAAAAGCATGAGGGGAGGTATGCCCACCACCGTGTCCTCCGTGTTCAGCCTAACATGGCAATAATTCCCATCTGTTCTCGCCACGTCTCTAGTTTCATCGAAGTAACTGTGACCAGTATCCTGTGTGATCGCCGCTAGTTGTTGGGTTATCCTCCGAAACCACTGTCACCGCTCCCATCCAGTGATGCTACTCTGTGTGTAAAAATACTTATACCAGATGTGCTATTGTTCCCAAAGGAACTCAAGCTCGTATAAGAAGCAATTCTCTGTGCGATGCGACAGCCCCCCCCCCGGGGGACTACGAGCCCGAGTACGGACGGGAGAGGAGGGCTCGAGGAATTCACAGTTATTTGTTCGGTTGGGGAAAAAGACAGACAATGCGGGCCGGATGTCCCAGCGCCTCCGTCAAATGTGAATGCGGGTAGACAGAGAGCATTCGCCCCTACTTGGGCTAGCCAGCCACTACGCCAGACTCTCCTTGACCATATTACATCTACATCCCATTCCCTCCCTTCCGACATTCACAGAAACAGTGCATTCTAAGGAAATTTGTCTTGCTAGCAATAGCTACCAACCCCATATCCCTGCAATCGCTTTGATACCGTATTGGAACCGACTCGCTTTAATTATTCGATATCACAGTTGTTCCAGTATCACCTTCGACGGTAGTTGGTAAGAAAAGATCCTATTTAAACCATCATGTGGAAAAGAGGGGTACCTGGAAACTAGAGAGAAGGCCAGAATGGGGGCGGGGGTAGGAGTGGATAGACAAGCGATTTTCGCAAAGCCCTTGGGGCAATATGTCAAATGCGAAACAGGGAAAGTGCAGGAAGGGAAAAGGGCGCCTTTTTTTATCTTAACGGATGTCAAGTTAGTCGTCTCGGTTTCCGCCTTCTAGTATCCGCGCTTCCCAATGTGTCAGCCCCCGGCGGTCCTTACCATTGTGGCATCAATCCCACGACTCCAGTGCTCTATCGCTCTCCAGTCACCAATTGGTCACTTCATTACCGCCCTTCACACCCCATAACCGGTTGCCATACCTGATCAACTGACCTCCCGCCGCAAATCTAGCGAGTAGTGGCACCAAAACGTATAATACCAGTATGCCCAACTTTAGTTTCGGGACCCAGATGATGTTCTGTGCTCAGTGCTCTAACACAGGGATGGATATCCTGGGTATGGTTGTAGGTCAAATCCCCCGAGCGATCTTTTAACCTAGTTTCCCGTTATTGTGGTGCCCCCTCTGTTGAGATTCCAATCCATATAGAAAAGCCCCTGCAGTTCTTTCCGTGTAGAGGAAGCTCACAAAACCTGCGAGGAAGGGGGAGGAGGAGGGGGCAGCTCTGGCGGTGAGGGCGAGATGTGCCGATTGTGATGTTCAAAAAAGGGTGCCGGAGAGAATAGCTTTGAGAGAAAATCTTATTCCGCAATACGGCGAACAGTTGAGTGGCGGAGGCTAGGTAGTACGGAAAGGGGAAAAATGGACAAAACTCTGTGAATCACGCACCACCGACTCTTCCTTATTGATTCCTGAAGTGTCCCCGCTCTCATATGCACAGTATGTGTGTCGGTATCTAGTTTGTGTCTACCAATGAGGATTCCATCTACCCCTCTTGTAATAGAACAAGGTTTCTGTCTAATATGTGCAATAACGCAAGCAAATACAAAGTCAATCATTAACAAACTGGGGATGACTTAACCCAATGCGGACGAGAAACAAGAGGCAAATCAAAAAAGTGTATGTGTGTAGAGAAAGGAGTGTAGGTAGGCACCCATGGACCACGGATATATACAAAATTGGTTGAACAAAACCCAAGCAATGCGGCGGCGGGAAGTGCGGGGGATAGGATAACTCGGGGGAGCCAATGAGATAACAAAACATTCCAGCCGAACAACCCAAGGTTTAGAATTGCGGTAACTTGTCAATCCAGATACAACTGCCTATGGCGGGCTTAACACCTTGTTTCGTCAAGTTCGTTCCCCAGCAGGGAGGGTGTATCTGGCAGATAGAGGGGGAAGTGCCGGGTTTTGCTCTTGGATATCAAAACCTCCTAGTCCTTTCGGAAGGGGTTCGCATAGCTCGGACAGCACGGGGGAGAAGAGCCCCGTAGATTGCAAGCTTGCTGCGTATCCGGAAATCAAATCCGTCCGTTTCTGCAGCAACTTTGCAATTCTCTCGTGTCCATTTCCTAAGGCCCATGAGCGCGGCGTTTGGCCATACCTGGTATCAGGTATGCCAGGATTGACGTCACTCCGTTCAAGCAGTATCCTCACAACCCCTTCACGCCCATTTCCGGCAGCCCATGAGAGCGGTGTTTGGCCGCAGTGGGTGTCAGGTGTGTTGGGATTGACATCACTCTGCTCCAGCAGTACCCTCACGATTCCTTCATGCCCGCATGCGGCAGCCCATGAAAGCGGTGTTTGGCGGTATTAGGTATCAGGTGTATTGGAATTGACGTCGTCCCGTTCTAGTAGCGTCCTCACAACCCCCTCATGCCCATTCTCGGCGGCCCACGAGAGCGGCGTTTGGCCATATTCAGTGTCAGTTGTGTTGGGATTAACGTCTTTCCGTGCTAGCAGCATCCTCACAACTCCCTCATGCCCATTCTCGGCAGCCCACGAGAGCGGCGTTTGGCCATATTCAGTATCAACTATATTAGGATTAACTTCGCTCCGTTCCAGCAGTATCCTCACGACTCCCTCATGCCCATTCTCGGCAGCCCATGAGAGCGGCGTTCGGCCATATAGAGTGTCAGCTGTGTCGGGATTGATGTCGCTTCGCTCCAGCAGTCTCCTCACGACCCCCTCATGCCCCCTCCTAGCAGCCCACGCGATTGCTGTGTTAGCATTAAAATCAGTTGCCTGCACATCCCATTTGTTCATGTCCAATAAAGCAACCATTATCTCCTCGCATCCGAGGTATGCAGCGCCATGAAACCCTGTAAACCCCTTGGGATTACCTTCCCGATCAAAGGGCTGGTCCCAACGGCCCGCCGCGCGCAACAACAATATCTTCGAAGAGATGTGCCTATCGTACCCATCAAGTAGCTTCACTGCAAGTATCTCCACATCCTCGGTGATTTCCCGTCTAGCATGCGTACCCCAGTAACAAGAAGCGTATTCGGCAAAAGGGATTGTTGGTGGGACCGAGCGAAGAGCAGGCGAAAAGCCCCTGACGTGCCGAGTGTTGAGGTAGGTCAAACAGACCTCAGCAATCATCGAGTGGGGCTTAAGGAACAATGTGGGATTATGGGAGAGGTGCTCTCGCAGAGTGTAGTGGACAAGGCGGACGGTAGACGAGGACTTCTCGACCGTGACAAGCCCCAGAGAGCATGCTAGCACCGTTTCCATCGCAGGAACATTCAGGATATTCAACTCGGCAGATCCCCTTTCTACCCCCAGGGCGTAGCATAACTCGTGGACATGTAATGGGCGCTCCGAATGCGATACCCACATTAAAGCCTCCATGCCGAGCTTCGATCTGCTTCTCTGCTGTGCCCTCATTCGCAATAAGGTTGCCGCGTAAGCATCACCCAGACCCGCCCCTTTGACCATCTCGTCCAGCCTTTTCCTTCTCTGATGGAGAGTAATCTCGCCAAGGATCGCATCAATGTTTAGGGAAACGAGAAGGAATCTAGAGATCACAATTAGTAAAATATGTCTCAGACTTGTACCCGGAATACACTTGATAATATTATCCCCCAAGTCGCTTACATTTCTGAGACCTTCTCCGGAATAACTCTCATAATATCCGCCCGCAATTCGTCATCCATTGCATGGGGATCAGTATCAGCATCCAGCCTCACCTTCAGATAACTCTTGACATCGTCCCGGCTAGGACTAACAGGTATCCTAATTGCCTTGCCAAAACATCTCACGATTTCGTCATCGATATGGGGCCTCCCGGTAAGGAACACTCGCGTGTTTGGTGACACCTGAACTATTTCTCGCAGTGACTCAAGGAGCTCCCGCCGGTGCTTCGGAGCAGATTGGTCTAAAGCGTCGATGCATACAAATACCCACGGTAACGATACAATAGCCTTCTTCAGAACTCCTAAAGGATCGGGAAGTCGGAGAGCCCGGCCGCCAAACTCCTTCTTGGCCTTCTGAAAAGCCTCCCGTATATGCTTTAGGATCCCTCCTCTGCTGGCACGCTGCTTGAGGATGGCGCCCAAGACATTTGTGACGGACTGTTCCTGTCGTAGTAGAGACCCACGACAGCAATGTCTTTTCCCCCGGTCCCATCGCACAGATTATCAATCACCAGGGAGCTATTATTTGCTAATCGTTAGTGATACCTGCACTTGCTTTCACAATACAAGAGCCTTCCTACCTGATATACGTTTTCCCCCACCCCTGGACTCCCGTAACAGAACACTGGCTCAAGGGAACCACCTTCTATATCACTCCATTTTCTAAACTCATCGGTCCCCAGTACCCAGTCCCCCACACCATCGAGTCGGTTGGTTCGCACACCCTGATGCCGTTGTTGCGGTTCAAGCGGCGATAACCACTGCAGAATTTGACGCTCCTTGGCACCTGTTTCCGTGATGAAGTTGACGACACTGTTGTGGGTGTTCGCCGACACGTTAAACGAGTTTATATTACCAGTGGCCTGCCAGTGCCCCGGCGACATCTGGGCTATAGTCTATTATCTGACCTCCCTCTATTGAGAGAGAGATGGAGAGAGATGGCGTCAAATGAGAATCTGACTTCCCCCGGAGTTCGAGGAAATCTCCGGGACGCGAAGAGAGAGGGGACGGCATTGTACTAGTACTTATCAGGCTCTATGGTTGCACAATTATGCGCTGATGCAATAATTATAATCCACCGGTAGTGCGAAAAAAAAAACTCTCGACGGGCGCTTGCCTATTCACGAACGGAGTTGCAGATCAGCCCTGGATCCCAGAGCGAATATCTTTTAACCCTCATCAAGTATTTGAGCGAAAATGTCGGTCATCAGCGTGGAACCCACCCTTTATGAGTTACAGTACCGTAAGAACTTAAATAACTGGACGGTGTGCTAGGTAGTCAAAATGAGATGTAAACCTGGGAGAAGCAGAAATTAGTGTCTTACCTGTATTTTTAAACTAGAACAACAGTAGAAATCAGATGTATTTGACTATACTAGAAGCATATTCCAACCTCAGGTGGTCATGTAAAAAATTAATACAAAAGTAAAGTAAACAAACCAAAGAAGTGAAAGGCCCAAACCTACAACTAAAGCAACAATATTTTCTCTCAGCAATTAGTAAGAGAATAGAATTCAAAAGAAAGAAAGAAAGAAAAAAAAACTCTGTTGATAGTCGGTTCCCCTCTAATTTCACTTCGCCTATAGTTGGCAGAAGTAAGTGTAATACAGAAGCAAGTGTAATGCGACAAAAGAAAAAATTTAGCATAATAGTTCATGATACCATAGAATAATTTTTTTTTAACTCATTGTGTATAACACTAGCCCTAGTTAGTAACCATATTTTCCTTGAAAATTAATGATAGAGAGAAAAAAAATCCCATTTGCACAAAATAATAAATAACTTAAACTTATATTGTTTTAATTAAACTACACAAAATCAGCATTTTTGTAATAGAATTTAATAATGTATGATCTTGGTAACAAAAGAAACACACACCCCTCACCTTGCCAAGCTATCAGAAAATTTCTTCTCCACAACAATAATCATAACTCCTCTCTCAAATAAAGCAAGCCAGACACATTATGGTACTCCAATATGGTCTAGAGTCCATACATTACAGGACTTAGAATTTTCAAAGCATGAAACATTGCGACATACTGGTGTGTCATGAAGAACTATTGGGCATTGGGTAAGAGAGTCTCATGACTGGCGGAAAAAGGTCCAATCTGGTCATTCTTCACTTCTCATATCAAGAGATATTTGGCAGCTTATTAGGCTGCTATGGAGTGAATGGGAGGTTAGAAGGTTATCATGGTAAAAGCTTGGAAAGGAAGCTGAGTTGTGTAACTGGTACGGGTACTAGGTTAGTTTATGTTGGGTTTCACAAGTATTGCTTGATACTTGTATTGTTTCGTGTGCTATCGGTTGATACACACATCGTTGTGGAATATCGTTCATACTGGGGATAAGCGATATGCTGTATTTAAAGACCGCAGATTTCTACGATGAAAACAGCAGACTTTGACAGACAGTATTCTTAATATACTTGATTGAATGGTTACTTCTTTGATCTTCTATTACACCCCATTCGAAGACTCCTTTAGTAAGCAGCGCTCGCTTCTTGTTGATCAAGAAGCTATCTGCTCCTATCGTACCGCTACGTGACTAGGGCCTGGCCTGAACACATTACAAGTTGTCATTTTCTGGAATGACAGTTAAGAGAACCCTTGAGAAAAAGAAATATACACAATGCAAAGCCTATAAACAACCTTTTATTTCAAAAGAATGCTAGCAGGATTACTTGCACTATGCAATTAAGCATATTGAAGACCAAAAGGGATATTGGCATCTGCATATGTATTCAGATAAGTGCACTTTTGACATATTAAAGAGGGAGTCCTAGTGGATTACATGATTAAATACCATAGCACTATCATGATGATTGTATTCAGTATAACTTTTCCAGTGGTTGAGGTTCGGTAGGCATCTGGGATACTATTAGCTATAGTTGAAAGTCAAATCTTGTATTTCTGCAAGGCACAGGAAAGAAAGATATCATGGCAAGTGATTACCTAGAACAGGTGTTAAAGCCTATTGTTGGTCTCACATTTCAGAGCCAAAAGCACTATACCACCTCTCTAGGAGTACAGTATATCAAGAATGGAGCTCTATAGCATGGGGTTAAGCAGGTGCTTGTGGAGCCTAAAGAAAAGTTAGGTATTTCATTACATAAAAGACCTTCTCAATTTCCTAATCTCAACCCGATAGAAAATGTGTGGAGAATCATGAAACAGTGGATTAAGTGAAGAGATCATTTCTCTAGAACTGTTATTGAGATGCAAAATGCAATTAAAAAGGAAAGAGATCGACTCCAGCCTTTCAACTAAAATCCTTTAATAGATACTATGCCAGAACAAATTTTGGAATTAGAGGAGCGCAATGGCATGCAAACCCACTGGTGACTACATGTATTAACCTCTACTTGATTGTGTATTTTATGATTATGCTTTTTTTATTTTGCTAGTATCTGTTGTATTTTGGAGTTGTAGTTGTGGTTACTATCTTGATCATATTTCATGGGGAGTACATTTCTTTTATTACCAAGCTTGTATGGTATATGATAAGCCAGAATCTAATTCACTAAACAAATCCTGATTTCTACACTCACCCTCTGATTCTTCTAGTATTGTATATCCATTCCCATTTTGTTACCCAACAGAATCCATCTCCAATTAGAAAGAAGTAGGCAGTTTGAGAAAACTAGGTTTAATAACTAGTATTATATACACTAGTGGTGGGTTAGTTTTTTTATACCCTAGGGTATCATGAACTATTATGCTAAAAAAAAATTGTCCTGTCACACTTGCTTCTGCATTACACTTGCTTCTGCTAACTATGAGTGAAGCAAAATAGAAGGGGAACCAGCTATTAATTCTTTACTGAATAAGATCTAACTACTGGAATCTACAATCTTAGCTAAATAATAAATCAAGCTCTTGAGAATCTAAATTAAGAGAAGAACTCAGAGTTGGCTGATAGATACTACAGAATATAAATAATATAAATTAAATCCCTATTCTTTATAAATACCTAGAAAAACAAGTATGTAATAGGATTGAAGATAAAATTATATAACTCCAGTCCAGCTGCTCAGGATAGAATAAAAGTTAAGAGACAGTGCAACTGGCTATTCTGTAGATAGAATTTCTAGAGTGAAGTTATTAATTTTCTTTTAGTGTGAAAGAACCAAATCTATAATTCTGGATAAGAAAGAATTCTATAACTATTAGATTATTCTAATATTTAACCCAACTGCCTATACCAACTCAACTAATATAGTTGAGTGACTTGATAGTACCTCATTCCTATTCTTCAGAGCTAGCTAATCCTACTTACAATTATAGTATAAATATATATTTCAGTAATCTTTCAGCAGCAAATAGTTAGAGGTTTTTATCTTGTACTATTTTTATTTATTTTAAGTTGTTTTTGTTTCAAATCGATTGCATATAATTCAGTATAGCCTAGGTCTGATAAGTTTTATTTAGTTTTACTCTATCCAAAATTCCATCCATGCTTTTCTACCTGGTAATTCTAGAAAAAAATAGTCATATATACTGGTAGTTAGAGAAAGAGTTAAGTCTTATAGATTTGAGTAGAATCTTAAAATTCTATTAACTGTAGACTTACTAGTAATAATAGAGATTACAGGTTATTCTGACTTATAGCTCTATTAGTAAAATCATATGTTTAAAGAGTAGTTTTCTAACTACCAGGAGGAGAGCCAGACTTTAGACAAACAACTTAATAAAAAATATATTTAGTTGAATAACAACTCTATTGTTTTCTCTCTTTTCTTTACTCTTGTCTACTACTCTCAAGAAGTACTCCTATTTTTGCTCTATCTATTGTCTTCCTTAAATGCCAAGTATTAGCAGAGCTAACACTTTACTCTGTTGAATACTGCTTATACAGGCTACTGGGTATTACTATAACTAATCTTATCTGTAGACACAAAACTAACAATATACTTGATCCTTTTAGTACTTGTAATATTATACTTAGTATAATACTAGAAGACTATACTGACTTAGTACAGTCTCTTGCTATATTTATAAATTTTTCTTTCAAGAACTTGTTAAAATTTAGTTACCAATTTATAATAACAAATATGTAGAAGAGAGACTAAGCTAAAGTATCAATTTCAAACTTGAATAAAAGACCATGGATTGGTATTTAGGGGAAATAGAGAGTGAGGAGGAATGAATTTTGACAGAGAGAGAAAAATTTACTTATAGCACAGGTGGTTGTTGGCAAAAAGTAGTTATCTGGATCGTGGGTAAGGCATAGGAACAGTTTTTGGTCAAGAGGACAGGAGGTTGTTTACTGTACTTTCTGTATTATTGATCTTTTACTTTCAATCAATAGAAGTGAAAATCACAAATTAGCTACCAAAAGATCAGCAAATAACTTCCCGATAGCAAGATTGAGGGACTGGAGAGAAGGAAAAATAGAGATAAGGGATAGAAGTATTATGGATAATAATAAAGTGAAAGCCCTCAGACTTGGAGAGGATATTAATTTCCACAATAAAGAGATGCCAAAAGTTAGTGAAACCAATATTGACTAATGAACATGCTGATCTCTTGGCAAGACATACTTTATTTTAACTGCTTGGTACACTGTCCAATTATTCAAGTTCTTATAGTACAGGAAATACTGGTATATAATATTATCATACCCTTCTCCCTCCCTTCCGTTCCATCCGACCCGCCAAGGACGCCCCGCTACCGGGTAACCAGGGTCATAGCAGAGAGGAGAAAGAATTTGATCAGACGGACTATCGAACAATCAAATAGCACTTCTTGAAAAGTTCTTTACCATAGTATGATATCGCACATAGAAAGCGTGCCTAAAAGCAATCTTATCACGCGCAATCCCCTCACAAGCACGACTATTCCATAGGCCATTGCAGGGAACAACCAATGATACCAGCGTGCACCATTAAGAGTCTCATTCTCGATGTTTCCCCTGATGCCCCCATCTTGCCCCCACCCACCCGCCTCTCTCTGTCCATGCTGCAATCACCAACAGCACACATTCTGATTCTACACCGGACCCTACGGAAGCTATGGTATCTTCCCTTAAAACCATGAGTACAGAACGATGCTGTGTAATGGGAGCACCATTACCTCCTATCTCTAAAAAAATCATGCCGTTGGCTAGGTCTTCCCCCTTGCAGGTTATACCCAGATGGTTCACCGCGAGAGAAGCTGAAAGGGGGATTCTTAATAAGTTATGCAGGGGATGGTACGGATATCCAGCACGGGTATTAGACTAACCTCTAGTCGTGTAGTTTTACCGGGCCGTAGTCGCAGGTATGATACCTGTACCGACAACCCCTGCCGCAGCCCAATGGCTCATCAGATCGAGTGGAAGGAATACTGACGCTTTCCCATTCTCCTAAGCGCTCAGCAGAAGGCTATCCCGTGGCGGTGGGGAGATGCCTTATAACAGCGAGATTCTATACGGTACGACACTACGGGCAGTAACAAATACAGCTCGGAGTTCCCGAGAACCTAGCACCGTTACAAACGGCTAGAAGAAGTCTTAACACAGGGCACCGCGCCGTAGAGTACAGTCCAGCGCTGCGCTTCCATTCCGCTCCCGGCAGCGCCGTACCGCAACCCACGCGGCGGAAGTGTCGGTTTCGGTGCCCTACGAGTCCTGAATCACCATGCGCAAGGGCCTAGTCTACGGCATTTATTCACTTGATTTGTTTAGGCCCTCCACGGACACCGGCGAGTCGGTGGCGACTGAGAACTGACTTGAGCCACATGACACTTTACCGTGCCGCACGGGGGGATGGTTTGGGGAGTTGTACCCCGACCCAAGCTATCTGGGCCACTCGCCCTAGAAAAACTCCAGGTTCCACTACTGAGTGGTATGATACTCTCCTTAGAGAGAAGGGAATATCGGGGAAATGTCTTTACAGGTTTGCTTGGGGTATTATGTTCTCCGGGAATACCCCCTATGAGGAACTTGGCAGTAGTGCTGGGCACTCACGATGTCTTTTCCTAGATCGGTCGAAAGGTTACTAGTATTTGCATCTCTGAATAAAAACTAGCACCTCCGGAATTATACTTATTTCAGATCCCCCCAATCCTGCCTCTGGCTTTCTTACTGGGTCAGTTGGGCAATGGCACACCGTCGGTATGCATCCGCCCTACAAAGTACCCGGTGGATGCATGATATTTATTGCGGATCTGAGTCAACGCAACAACATTAGAGATGCTTTCTATATCTCTGCCTGCAGCTGCTGGCTGGGACTTGGATTATTATAATTCACCAAGCCAACTTGCGTTCTTGAGGAGAAGAAAAGCCAGGCCCCAAGCTGCAATCTCGCAAAGTCAAGTTTAGTGACTTACTGAACACAGCAAAACAGGACAAATATGACTGGAGCGGGACTACTAGACGACCCCCTCCCCAATGATGAAAAAACGTCTTTACCCATTGCATACTTACCATTGAGTCCTACTTCACCCTGCAGAAGGCGACAAAGCAAAGACCCAGTTCTAGCCCTATTGGTTTGGCTCCTCCTTTGGCTTTACTGGAAGCGCAAGATGCTAACCGATGCTCTCCCTCTCTAGTTCGCAGCGCAATTCCCTATCCTCCTAATAATGACCTACGCCGTCCCCACAAAACCTACAGAACCCATTTTTCCAGCCAGCGTTCTTTGCGCACTCGACCCAACATACCCTACTATCCATGATCTTCCTAGCCGTTTCCTAGATAGCCCCCCGGGTATCTGCTACCTCTTCCCGCATAACTGGTCTAATTATATGCTTCTGTTCAGGGATTTACTGCCTCGGAGTAGAGAGTCCACTAGAAGGGCTATCTTTGATAGTGTTTGGAGGGCTGAACATGGGGCTCGAACTTTTCTTTTCTACCGTGAAGAGTGGGAGTAGTGCAGGGCTACAGGCTGTAATATTGGACATGTTGGCGGGGTTTGGGAAGGGGGACCTAGGAGTTTTTGCTACAGCGGCGTTGGGGGCTTTGATCGTGCTCAAGGGGTGGCTATGAGTTTTATTCCCTTTTAGGGATCATTAGGAACACTGACTGATTTTCCACTAGATGGTACGCTCAGCAGGTTTTGGGGGTGTATGCAGGATATATGGGGCCTTCAGGGAGAGAAAGGGGGATGGCTGCGCTTCTTCAGCTGCTGTGCGCAGACTGCTGTGTACAGATTCTCTGCGTGCTGGATCAGTGGAGTCACCAACAACATCGTGCGTAGCACAATATCGGGAGGTTTGTCGATTACTTACCCAGCCCAGAAAATGGCCACAAGGCTAGCCCAACCAAAAGTCTACGTATTCCGCTACACTCACTCCAATGCCCCACTCCCGGCCAATCCTCAAATCCCTCGAGATTTCTCTAGCAAATATCGGAACCCTCGTCGTCGGCCCTCTCAGGCCCTGTTTCCGCCTACACGACAGTTCATCGTACATATACGCATACGCCTCCCCCAACGATGTATCATACGAAGCCACTAGTGGAAGCTACGACGATGTACTGGAGGAATTCGGAGTCGCCTCGTTACTCACCAGCAGCGACGGCCTCGATAATTGTCTGGATAGTGTCGAAGCACTCGTAAGCTTTAGTACTGCGATGTTGGTATATCTTTATGTGTACTCCGTGCTGCCGAGTTACTTTGAGAACAAGACGCATGTCAGTACTCTACTAGCGTTTGTAGTTTGGGTCGGGTTCAGGTTTCGACGGCGTGTATTATTCCAATGAGAGTATGATACATAAAGCTCCCTCGGGTTTACCCAATTGACATCAGAGCTAATGGAGCAACTTAGTCCGGAGCTGCTACGATATTCACCATCCCAGCGAGTAGCCCAGTTACTTTCAAGAAGGACTTTCTCGCACAGTATCACATGCTTTTAGAAACCTCTCCTGAGTTTGAGGTTGAAGATATTTAAATTCCCCTGCACTCTCCTGCCCTTTCCTTTCCTTTAGCTTTTCCTCTCTTTCATATGTTTCTTCCCTCCGAAAAACCAATTCACACATGCCGCGCTGTACTGTACTGTACATACTAAACACTATTCGAGGCTTGGGGGGAAGTCGAAGTTTTAAATTACATCCGCCCATACTCCTACGTTTATAGACCTTTTTATATCAACTATATCATGCATCCGGAACGCAAAAATATATCACGTTATTAAGAATTTATTCTTGCTCAGGAATGAGGCCTATCTGACTATCATACCTTATGTTTTCTTACGGCGCCCGCCATGCAATTTCCGTGCCACAAGGCTCATTTGTCACAGCGCGCCGCGCAGCAAGTTACCGGTACCGTACAGTACAGTACTCGCGCATTCCCTCACCGAAGGTCGAGTAGTACAGTGCCGCATTACCACTTATTAGTAAACACGAGATTTCCCCGATACCCGGCTGAATTTCGCTAGAAATAACTAGCCCCTACAATTACCATGACGCTAAGGTTGAAAGCGGCTGACTAGTGGAAAATTGTAAACGTGCCGGTGCGGGTACTTCGGATTCCGTAAACACAATAAACGAGCCTGAAAGATCAGCCGATACAAAAACACCCCCTTGCAGAATCTACCATACCATCACTAGGAGGTCCAACGGAATAGAAGGATAGGAAAGGGAAAACGGAGCACAAGCATAACCAACAAATGCATCAAAACCATTTCCACTTTCGGCGTTTGCATTTGTAGTATCATATCTTCCTGTATTATATACGGGGATTGTGTACTCAAGGACTTTCTCGATGCAAGCACAACTGACATTCCTGAACGAGTGATTCTGCATGATTTGTCAAAGTGTTCAACGCTACACATAAATCACAAACTTGCTTTTTTTTTCAGTTCTGAGTTCTTGGCTATGATATTATAAACCATGATAATGTTATTATTACAAAAACACCAAAGAAAAAGAACCGCCCGGCTCCGAAAAGAAGGTATAGAAAAACAAAAGATACCAGACTTTACTAGAAGAGGCAACGCTGATGACAAAGCATACAGCTCAATTATTGAAGTTTCCGAGATACATTCTAAAGAAGCTTTTCCCGACCGTATTCAAGTCCGTTTAAGACTATCTCGCCACTACTAGATATACATTTAAGCCAAGCCAGGTCAAAGAGAGACTAACCTTGATTTTGTAGACCTAGTTCTTATTTTGTGCTATGTGGTTAGTAAATATTATTATGTTAATTGGTGGCTGATATCCCTAAAGAACTGCAAATTGCTTGAACTTCAAATACCATATCTATAGATATCTAAAGTTGGCTGCAGGTATCTAAGAATGCCTGCGGATTTCCGGAAATGCCAGTAGATGTCTCAAGATATCTACAAACACATAGCCGTAGATTTTTGCAAATATCTGCTATAACAATAAGACATCTAAAAAACAAAAAAAAGTGCACTAGTATAGATCTATAACAAACATGGTGTGAAATAAATATCGTAGGTATTGGTTTAAATGCAGAAAAATTTCATATCACCCGATACACTCCTAAATATATAAAAGATAAATCACTTACTTGTTAACAGTTATTATTAATTAAGTTATCGTGATTTTGTTCTACTATGTCAGTCTTATTTATATATAAACCTAGAATTCCCTGCACGTTTCTTTCTTGTATCTTCTCAGCTACATCATTCTCCAGGCATACTTTATCCTAACAGTTCTGTGATCCAAACTTTTTTTCTTCCCTAGTAATCTTGTTGGACACAACTATTTAGGCCAGAATACAAACTCACATTTCAGATCTCCACCAAGATCGACACCCCTTGGTGCGGACTCTCATCTCCTCCCTTATAAGAAATCATGGCAAAGATAGACATCGCTCATTGCAGATATGTGCAGAAAATGTTGATGCACACACGGTGTTTTGATTAATCTATGCTAGTATATATCCATGCCCTGAAAACTCCCGGAACTAGTGCACTGTGTTCGATCATTCAGAAACCTGCAGATATCTGCAGTCCAGCCAGGCCCGGCCAGATGGGTCTCAAAAGCTGGACTGAAGCGCGCGGTCTGGCGGGGCTTCGCCAGCTCCTGCGAAAGCCCATATGGGCCTGTTCAGGACCGAAGCCCGGCCGGATTGGCCACTTACGAACACTGCACTTGCCCGTCTTCTTCACTTTTCTTCTTCTTCTCTCGTCCACCTCGCTTTCTCTTCCACTTCTTTTCTCTCTTCCTTTTCTCTTAGGAGCGCGTTCACGGTGCTGAACAGATTCCTAGCATGTTGCGAGGCATCGGTATTCCTGGGAGTAGGTGTACAACGGGGTAGGGGAAAGTCTGGCCAAGTCTCGACGGCTAATCCCTGCGAATTCCGAGCGCGACATTCGTCAGACTTTCCACTGCCCCCGTCGTACTTACTACTATGTGTGTGCGGTGAGGACATGTAGATTTCATTGTCATTTAGCTCTGTCTAGTTATGGGCTGGGCCGATTCCGGATTGCATGAGAGTTCTTATAAACTTGAAGTTATTGTAACTGTTTTCCGTACAGACCACGTCCTGGCGGTATGCTAGACATAGGGCAGCACGGAGCAGATGCCGGCACCTGCTATATTGTATAACTCAGGCCCGGGTTTTCCTGAAAGCCAAACCGCCGAAGAAACAGGTAGAACGCGCGTCTAGAAGAGCTCAGTTTTGATCATGGGACAAAGAAAAAGGCATTTTTGTGGTCTGAATCCTGTCCATCCCCGATGTATTCCCCGACTATCGCCAAGCATAGAGCATCTGTCTATCTCTTCGAGCAGCTCAAAGTCACCAGCCTGCCTCCAAGTATATTCCGTAATCCACGTGGCATTTTACGCTTTATTTGGCCCGACACTTGCAGTCGTCTAGAGCGCTACTTGGAGTCTTGGACATAACTCTGACTTCCCTAAACAAATATACCCGGAAATCCTAGTATCACACAAGGAAACATGTGAGTAGTTCTCGAGGGTACCATGCCCCCTCTCGTTTACTGCTCCCACGAACGAACCCCGAAGGGAGAATAACCAACCCCAACCAAGAATGTGGGCAAAAACACCAACCCCGACTCAACAGCAATGAAAACCGGGGTATAATGAGGATGTTCAGGCTATGATATAGTCGATCTCCGCGTTCCGAGTGAATCCCTCCCTTTATGGAACGAGTAAAGGTAGATACAAAGAAGAACGCGGGTGGTGTCAATCGATGGATGGACGGATGGAAATTAGCTCGGGGGTGGTGGCGGATGCTGTTTATTGGTACAAAGCCATCACCATAGTATGTACAATATCGTCTCTGTGAAGGGGTAAATCATGGGCGGACCAGAAATAGGGGAGATGTTTGGCGGGGAGGGGAGTGGTGAGGTTGTGATTATTATTACTGTTGTTGGTGGTGGGGGGCTAGATAAAAGAGGGAATTCGTTACCCGGACTTCACACAGATCGGTGGGTGAAGCTTCGCGAAGTGAAAAGGTGAGTGAGAGGTCATGTGTTGGCGCGTCGGTTTCGAGATCAAGCTTGGACATGACATTTTTTGCCTTTTTTTTCTTCTTTCGATAAACCTCAAAGTGATATCAAGCCCTCTTCCCGTCCATTACGTTCCTTTCCATTCTGCTTAAACCCATGAAAAAGTCGAGAGGTATATAACCTTTCCTCCCACCCTTTTCCCTTTTTTGGTTCCTCCAGCTTCCAGGCACCCGATATGATAGAAATACACTTTCTTCGCTTTCACCTCTCACCTCAGTTCCTCCATCCAACCAATCTATGCTTCAAGAAGAAATATGCTGTGATTTTTTAAAATAACGGTGGCAAGAAGAAAGGATAGCTGCCGTTCTTCTGCTTGAAGAGGTTCATGAGGAAGCTGAACCCGACCAAGAGGATGGCATTCCAGATCAGGATCACAGCCTTTTGTCGGGTAGGGTTTTCGATGCGGGGGGTCTTCATTGCTAATGAGATGGTAGCGAATGCCAAGAGGGCGTCTATAATACCAATTAGTCACGGCCCAAAGGGCGGGTGAAGGGTAGAAATGGGCAAACATACAAACAATGGCTACAATCTGAGTTTCCAGCCCAAATTGATTGCTGAACCCGGAGGCTACATAAGAGATACCACCACGTCCGTCATTAACAACGTACGGGACGTGACGGATGTGGTTGAACATGTGTCCACTAGTGAACAAGAGAACAGCGATAAGGGAGATGGCGGCCCAGAGGTTGCGGCTGTAAATGATGGGCTTGATGATGGAGAAGGCGATGCTGACGATTGTAATAGCGACCAACAGCAGGCCAGCCATGCCGCCGAATTTCACGTAGTCGAACGGACGAGAAACCGGGGGAGCATATGTGGTGTGCTGGCTGATGAGGTGGGCGACCGCTTCCGCAGGGGTTCCACTGATACAATATTAGCCTCACACAATCGATGGTAAAACAAGACAACAGGGGTAATTACTGTTGAGTGAAGTCGAACTGATATGGTGTCCCGATATGTGCGACGTCCACATTGTCTCCAGTGGTCGGGGGGAACAAGTACAAGATGGGGGCAGTCGTCAATTGCAGCTAAACAAGCTCAGTGTAAGCCCCAATCCATCATAACCGCGCTCGGCGCAACAAACAAACCCTTTGGAAGGTAGCCTTAGCGTCCGCAAAGTCTAGTTGTCCGAAGAACAGGCCATCACTTGTCTTGTGCTTCGCGATCCAACTCTTTGCCAGCAGTTCATATTCCGGTTGAAACTCCTGACATAGCGTACAGCTGAACCTCTTGTCCAACGCCGTGAGCAAGACTACAGCAGCATAATTCCGGGGGGCGGTGGTTAGTTCTGTGTAGAGAGCATCATTAAGCCTCACGATACCCTTGAGTTTCGAACCAGCCGTGAGCGAAGTGAACTTTGAAAGCTTGGAGTCAGCGAGCGTAGTCGGAAGGAGTGTAGAAGCCAGTGACAATAGTCCCACGATGGGTGCGAGGAAACGCATTTTTGACGGCGGTGTTTGCGGAGAGGAGGAAACTGGTGCACCCCTATTGTTGCAAGGAGCTCTCAATGTTCCTAGAGTATTGGGGCGGATGGTGAAGGTATGTATAGAAGCGTCAAAGAGGTTCAGGCAATGTGTTCAGTAGAAATTACCCCTAATCTTTCCTCTCTCGGTGACCGTTAGAGGTTAACTGTGGCTGTACTTTGATCGAGGTGTGGCTTGCCCCCAAGACACTTGAGCCGTATGATAGTCTACCCGATTTTGTTGACATCACATCGAGCCTCCTCGCGTTTCCCTTCTGCTTGCTGCTACTAAGTTACTAAGAAACGGAAAACCTCTTTTTTCTTTTCTTTCTTTTTTTATTTACTTATTCCTCTCGCTCTATTCCCCTAGCCATATATTTACCGTACCCTTTCTCACAATCCCTACCGAGACAGTAGCCCTCTCCTTACCCTCTCACATATTGTAAAACAATCACAATGCCCGACCCAGGCACCCTTTTCGAACTCGAGGATGTACGCCTACGTCCCACTCCGTTTCCTTCCCTCCAATACTAAACTGACCGCCACCTATGACAGGCCCAACGGAAGGTCGCGACTTCCAATGCTCTCCTTGCCTACCGCGAGGCGTGCGCGGAAACTCTCGTCATCGAGGCAGACGAAGAGCAACGGAGAATCCGCGTGCAATTGATAATCCTGGAGGCTCGGTATGAGAAGCTGTATCAAGAGTACTCCGAGGACAAGGATTATTTAGAACAAGTGGAACCAGCGCTGAAAGAGGCGTATGTGGCCTTACGATGGCACGAGGACGCGGTTGCTAGGTACAAGGTCAAGAATAAAGAGCTGCGGGTTTGTTTCTTCGCCCTGCATTGGTGATGGACTCGTGGTTGACCAGTCCATTATTATTTAGGAGAAACACAAACGGAATCTTGTCGGTGAACAGAAACAGCAAGAAGCTGAGGTTGCAGCTCTGCGAGCATCGCTTGAGGAAGCGCTTGGCGCGAAGGAAGCGCTGCAGGAGCGTATCTTGCAGTTGGAAGACGAGCTTTTGAGGGCTGCTGCGAAGGAATCCGCTGTTGACGCCGACCTATCAAAGCACAAAAGGGATCTTGAAGCCTACAAGAGGAGTACCAACGCCTTAAAAGCACAGTCAACAGAGTGGGAAGAGAAGCACCGAGGAAGCATCGTGGAACTCCGATCTCTTCAGGAAGATATTTCCACCCTCCGACTAGACTTGCAGAAACGACAACAAATAACCGCTGCGGAAAACCAATCACTTCAGCAAGAGGTTACCACCCTGCGTTTAGAACTGGAGAAAACGCAAGCAGCTCTTAAGAAAGCAAGTGAATCCGCCGCCACTGAGATAGAAAAAGATGGCAAGCGTAAATCTCAGGAAGTTGCAGACCTCAAAGCCGCCCTCCGCAAGGAAGCAAAAGCCCGCGAAAAGGCCGAAAAAGACCTCGCCAAGTCCAAGGAGGACTGGCAAGCCAAGCACGAAGTCCTCGAGTCGAAACTTGAAAGCACCCGAAGTAAACTCGTTGCCTTAAAATCTTCCTCCGCCTCCGCACCTGCACCTGCACCAGCTCCAGCTTCTACCGCCGTAATAGCGGGCACATCCTCAGCAGCAACATCAATAGGCGCTAAACTCCCCGCCCAGAACCCTAAAAAGCGTGCTTCAACCTTAACCATGGAGGACCTCGAACTCTCCGCCAAACGACCGCGCAAGACTCCACCGAAGACATCAGAGTTTAGCATAACGCCGTTCTTAAGGCGCCAGGCCGCCGCGGCCGACACTTCCGTTGCAAACGCCACCACCGTCTTGGCCACCACAACTGCAGCAGCCGTAGCCAGCGAAGCAGACGTCCCAGAAGCTCCGGAGGTCGGCGAAACAACCCTGATCCCGGCCCTAATCGAATCTAAAGAACCCACCAAAATCCTCCTCGCCGGCGCAAACCGAAAACGCAAAGCTAAAACCACTCCCGCCAAACCTGACATCCCCGAGGCAACAGCGGCAGAAGAAACGGTAAAACCAAAACCGAAACCACGGAAGCGGAAACCTGCCGCCGCAAAGACCCTATTCACCGAGGACGATGGTAGCGGAAGACTTACGCTCGCCCCCTTGGCCGAGAGTCAAGAGTTGCCTGCTCTACAGATGACAGCGACGGCAGCGGCAGTGGGGGGGAAGAAGGGGAAGAAGGCCGGTGGGGGAGATTTGGCCGGCGTCCTGGCGGGGAGTGCGAGTTTGTTTGTGCCTAGTGTATCAGCGTTCAATAGCGAGTTCTCACCTTCGAAGAAAAGGCCCGAGGGGCTGAAGAAATTGTTTGGTGGGAAGAAGTAGCAGTTTTTTTCTCCTTCCTCTTGCATTTTATTGCGGCGTTTTGTCTAGGTCGGATTTGTTATTATTACCCCCCCCCTGCGTGTGTTTGGGACGGATTTGTTTGGTTATGTGAAGGATTTATCCGTATTAATATTAAATGTGGTGGTGATGGTGGTCTTGGAGTCTTAAATATGATACCCGCATCATGGAAGAGTTCAATGAAGGCTTTGTTTTAGTTGCAGAAATTTTGGAAGGTTTAGTAGTTGCCCCTTATACCGTACGACAGAGCGGCTGATGGCCATAAGATCTCACTCGACCACCCCCCCCCCCGGTCCCTTCGTTTGTTCTTTGGACTTTAGCCATTGGTCAAAGGTGTCAGGCGTGAGATGCGTATTTAATATCCCATTCGGTCGCATCGCCCGCAGCGCATTCTAGACATCCAGATTCTCCACCATCCATCCCCTCGGGACCCCAAAGACGGATAGGCGCAGTTATTATACCCCACAAACACCCCCGTTCCTACACCCCTAAAAGAAACCCCACTGTACCATACTCGCCCTGAAACTCAGTCCCCAGCCACACTCGTGGGACAAATACACCCACGCCCAGTATGATTCATGATATCCAAAACGTGCACTAGGCTGAAAAAGGGCTGTTACGTGGCTGTGCAGGGAGGAATGCCAAGAAATATGAAATTCAGGGTTTGAGATTCAGGGGTTTTATTATGAAAAGTATAACTGATGGTATATAATATTCAAGTATATCATATAATAGTATAATTTATAAAGATTATAACCAGTATTAGAACATATATAAATATATAAAAAAATACCAACTATAAAATAATAACTTGAGGAATAAAAATATTAGTAGAATAATAGATAAACTATAATAAGGATTCTATAGTAAGTATTTTAGGTAACAGGTTTTGAATGTATAGTGTTGAAATCTGGGTAAAACTGTAAAAAGCTCGGATTCAGAGAATGTGCTATTGGAATAGCTTGGCATTTAAACTGTGGCTGATGTAATATCTTTTTCCCTTTTCCACCAAAAACTCAAGTTTTTAAAAGCTAAAGGATCTCTATCCACAACTTCCACTAGTAAAAAAAAACCTGTTTCTGGTTATTTTTTATTTGCTCTTTCCAAAACAAGTTTTTTTTCTTGCAACAAAGAATGTGTCATTGAAGCCTTTAGAGTTTAAAAATACTGTAAGAACTCGAGTAATTGGACCTAAGACAAAGTGGTTAAATTAAGGTTTATGTTTCAGATATGGACAGGGTACGGAAAATTAGACTATTTAGAACTGTCTTGGACTATCAATCATACTCTTTGACTTATGATTGTAAACCTCACTTCACAAAGTTTGAGCAAGAGAGAAATATAAACAAACCTTAACATTCCTGTAAAAACAATAAAATAACTTTCATTTCAATTGCTTTAAAGCTAGTTTTGTTCTTCATCTCTACTATTGCATATATCTAATTTGAAACCATGGTACCAAGGGGTTTGGGACGAGTTCCAGTACATCCAATCCTCCCTCCATTGTCTGCTGCATGATTCTATGCAGGAGTCAAAAAAAGGCCAGGACCAAAACAAAAACAGCTTGTGGGGAGGTTAAGGGAAGCACCTTGACATGTCAAAAACCCATATCGATCCTATAACATTAGTTACAAGCTTCGAGTCTTGTCATACTAGACAAATCCTAGCATACTTGTTGAACCAACCGATCTATGAAAGCCAACATAAGGAGAAACAGCAATGCATTTCAAGGTTTCAGAAACAAACCTCTCCCATTGAAGGAAGGAGAAGGAGGAAGAAAAGTTCTAAGAGCTTACACTTAAGCAGCACTGGGTAGCAGGAGGAGGGAGGCAACAGAAGTAGGAAATACTAGAGCAAGCCCTGTATGAAAACTTTTAGCATTGACAGGCATTGGGGAGGATTGTTTGACAGGACTGGTTTCGGCATATCAGTAGGCAGCTTTATATGGAATATTACCCAGCAGAGCCAGCAACCTCATTCTGCTTTTCAAATAGGGGGTTTTAGTGGTTTCTAAGTTTTCACCAAATCAGTTCACACTTTGTAGCAAATACTACTAGCAAGGTTCCCAGTGACTTTGGTGATGCTATATTGTCTTGGATGAGATTTAATGGACAAAACTCACAGATACGGCGTGGGCCTGGCAATAGCTGAGAGAAAAGTAATACTCCAACAGATATAGGGTGATATAAACTATCCAATATTGTCAATATGGATCAAACTCCTCTTCTATTTAAGTACTTGGAGGGCAGAACCTACAACCAAAAAGGTGAAAACACTGTTTGAGCTTAGAGCTCACAGTCAGGTTGGTACAAATAACAGGCTATGATACAGCTTACTGTCTTTGCTGATAGTATTCCATGCATTAAACCATTAGTTTTCTTTCAAGCACTAGGAATAGAACCTTTAATACTGACAGAAAGAGAAAGCTACAATCCCCAGATTATTGTGAAATTCAACTCAAAAGTCTACGCTAACTCATTCAACATATTTGAATGGTTGGATGAGCAGCTTGTTCCAGTTCTCAAGAACTGGCCAACCCTCCTTGTCTTCACCTTTTTGGTACCACAAGACCGAAGAAGTTCTCGATATATTTTCAGCTAATGATATCACTATTAGCCTTATCCTTGGTGCTGTACCTCATTGGTACAGCCTCTTGATATTTCTATAAATCATCTTTTCAAGGATATACTAACGGTAAGTAAACCTACCTCTGAGTTCCAAAGCTAAAAATAAAAATAAAAACACCTCCATTAACCATCAAGTAGGAGGTCTTTGAGGAGAAGTTCGATATGGTAGAAGCTGAAGAGGAGCAGGTAGTATCAGCAGGTGGAAGGTTAAGGGGAAGCATGATAGAAAGAAGGAGGGTACTTACAACTTGGGCAGTAGGAGAAGTATGGGAACACTTCTCCCAGAATCAGGCAGAGGTTATCATGAAGGCCTTTCGGGCTCTTGGGATTTCACTACCTATTAGTCGTAATTTTGACAATAAAATCTCTGTAAAGGGGATTGATTCAACTTTCCTGATTAATGGACTTGAAGATTGGGATGAGAGACACAATTTGGGTTTGGGGATTATGGGTACAGAGGAGGCAGATGAGGAGGTAGAATTAAACCATGAGGAGGATGAAAATGATATATTTTATGTGGAAAATGAGCCCAACTAAAATCTGAAACCGATATTGCGTAAGTTATCTTGGCATGCCATACCTTAATTCAACCCCTTTGTCTCAGGTCCAATTATTCGAGTTCTTACGGTAAGGGAATTCTTGGTGCACGTTCTGGATGTCACGAACCATAGATATCACAGAACAAATCAGGATAATGCATTACCAACCTGGGGTTTGTTTTGTTTTGTTTTAACAACGACGCTGGTGACTGAACGCCTAAGTCATTACCCTGCCCAGTCTCCCATTGTGGAGTATCAACGTGCAGGTGCCTCGCGCTAGCTATCCAACTCCTCCAGCAGAATCATCCGCTATCCGCATTAGAATACTGCGAATATCAAGAGCCTAGTTCCTGAGGTTCAAGGCGGAGCCCTCTTGTTTGCTTGCCCGCTGCACTGACTAGCTGCCAGGAGGGTTAGTTCCCCTGTCGGAATATGGAATACGTGTGCCACCTTGTGTGCCTTGCGGACCCATACGCGCCGGCGCTGGGTATGAGGTGGTTCGCATGAGTGAGAGAGTGGGCTCTCATAGCGGTGTTCATAGGGGATTTGAATTCAGGTCGTTGACGGTTGATTGAGAGTTCGGCGAGGTATTCCAGGTATTCCAAAAGTAGGAGTTGGGTTAGTGTTTCCCCTGACTAGATGAGGACGTGCGGTGTAAAGATCAGGGAGGGGAGGGGGGAAGTTGAGGAAGGCTATCTTTGAGATGAACAATCTTCTCGGAGGCTTGGTAGTTTGGTTTTGGGGGTGGCTCGGAGACAGGATGGGGAGGTAGCGGTCCGGAAGGGGTGGGAGCGGGAGAAGTGCTCCACTCAATCTATAGGAGAGTGGGTCTTGTCGGGCGGGGTGGCAGTTTGGGCTTAAGTTGTCGGTTGCGGGGTTCGCACAGCGCCCCCATCAAAAAAATCACTTCTATTTAATGCGCTTCAGGTGTATGTGCAATTATCTTAGGATCAGGATGCTTTGGTGCTCGCATACTGCATGACATTAGTGTTGGCGGAGCTGTGATCATGATATCTCACTCGGGGGGATGATTCTTGTCAGCTCTTAATGTTTGTTCACTGAACCTCCGTAATAGGTCGAAGTTGTAGATCACGGGTGTGCAACATGTGTTTGATATCTTCTGCCCAGCGGCGTCGCCCACAGCGCACACTGGGGGTGCTTGAACCAAGGCTTAACGCGCCAGTGACATTTAGCATATGGGTCTAATGACAAAAGGTGGTTCACATTAGAACACACCAGTGGCAATAGACGCCAAGAAGGGTAGATTGTAACAGAAAGGTCTCAGTTGGAAGTTGCACGATGAAGGAAGCAGGGTTAATCATAGAGATTCAGCGCCCACTTAGCCAGACAAGTGGAGCACGACAGCCTAGACTACGAACTGTCACAGGGATCTCTCCCGCACAAATTTTGGAGCAAAAAAAAAGGGGGGGGGACAGCTCTCCCGCTTCTAGAGGGCTCTGCGCTCTCATGTCAGAAGCAAGTCCTTAACCATATAATCACGAGACAGATAAACCCCGTACCAGCTGTCGGGAACCGGATAAAATTGGATGCTAGTTTTTATTTTCAAACAACTAGATACATGAAAATCTCCCTGTTCCACCACATTTTTTTGCTCTTGTTATCCGGCGCTCCCCCTCTAGTTTTTGTGAACAGCAATCCTCGGCTCGGGGCCATCAACCAAAAAGTATCTCCCACCAGCCAACCCCATCCAAGCGCAATGATCTGCAATCCAAAACCCAGCGAAACCAAAATTGTCGCAACTGGTCGAGCTAAGATATCCCCCACAAATGCTAATCGCTGCGTCCCCCATACCGCGGAGTTTAGTGCACCTGCTCCCATGCCGGTTCGACTGCTGACAGATATGGTGCCTGAACTCTCCACGAAAAGTTCCAGATATCTCGCGGATCTAGTGCACATTAGGGGACGTGGAAGTGGTGTCGCAGATGCAGGAGGCTTGGGCGGTGATGTTCTGCATAGTAACTCCGCCGGTGAAGGTAATGTTCATGGCGGGTTTCGGAGTCGGATCGTTGATGATTGCGAGCGCGGCGAGGACTTCGGGGGTGTCCCAGGGTTGAGCTTCGGGTTGGCCGTTGGCTGGGTGAGCAAGGATAGGCGCTACAACGGCCAGGCTGGAAAAGAGGAAGAGGGTAATGTTTGAGATGAACATTTTGGTTGAGAGTTTGGTAATCTTGGTTTTTGGTTTTCAGTGTTTTGAAGAAGAGATGGTGGTGTGAAGTTGTGGAGACGGTGTTTGTGTGGGGAGGAGAGGAGAAGAGGAACTTTGGCTCGATACATAGCTGAGTCGAGCCTGATGCCAGCTAGGGCTGCAGGCCATTATTCGAGGCTAAGATAAGCCCTCTGGTGAATCAATGAGATTTCCCCATTATCATATCATACCTGGACTTCTTGTCCCCCTCTACAACCTATGTAGTTACCTCGGAAAAGTTGATTCAAACACTCTAGTTATTCACCAAAAACACTATTAATAAGACCACATTGGTCCTCAAGGATAGGTTTACTACTCCAAGGAGCATACCCTCTATAAATATAATCCCTCATATTCCAACCTGGGTGATGAAGCTGCACATGGTTCCTGGAAGTGAATAGACACCCACTACTATCATTTAAGAACCCATACTCCACAAATCACATACTCATCTCCCTGGCAATATCCTTATTTCACTTCGGGAGCCTATCTCTATAAGAGAAGACCCATCAACATATCCTGTACCCACTATCTCAACTTATTTCTGCATTCTTTGTACCCCAAATTGCCTTACTCTAGTTTTCACTTGTAGTTGCAGGAGATTTCGTCTCAGCTGGAGCCGGTATGTGCGCATACCAAATCAGCTGCCGTAGTGGTAGCAGTGCCATTAATTAGGCTTCAGAAGCACAGGTAGTTTATCATCGCTGCACCCACGTTGGCTGCCTCTAGTACCAATACACAATCAGCCGAACATTTATGCGTGGGCGTAGTGACCATCTTGTAGCTTTTCGACTACCGATCTATAATACCCGCTACTTTCCCACTTGCTCCAACCTATATATTCATTTATTACCACAACACACCACCACACCACCATCACCGAGTGATACCCGGTGATGCAACCCCAGTGCAGTATTAGCCAATCTAGCATATAGGTCTACATATATACAACTAATTACTTCGCCTCTTCTTCGCACCCTCCTTTCTACTTGCCTTTACCGCCCTCGCACCACTCAGCGGGCAAATTCGCCGAACCAGCCCCTACCCGTGGTCCATTCTCCTCCGTCTCTCTAACCTGCACTTCCGAGTCTCCATATACAACATCAAATTACTGCCCCGGCATGGCCCACAGCCGCCCCTCCGCTCATGTCCAGGTATCCAGATACCAAGTCTTACCCCAGGCAGTGATTGTAGTAAGAGAAGCCAGTGTGGCATAAACTTTCCATCATACATACTTTTATTGCACTTTTCCGGTTGTAGATCCTCTTCGCACAATTGTCACTCACCTATTTTCTTCTACAATGCCTTTTTCCCTTTGCTCCCTCCAAAAAGACCAGAGAACCGTTTAGATATACAAGAAAAATATAAAGCACAGGTATTCCCAACACTTGTGAAAGGCGAGGTGTTAGCTCAGATATGTTGGTGATTGATTTCCACAATGGACGAGGTTTTATGAAGATAGTGTCCACACACCGCTGCCCTCAAGGAAAAAACTTGAAGGCAAGGTTGAGAGTCTGTCCACACATTTTATAGCCGCCTATCAAGGAAAATTAACACAATCAGGACCCTTCTAACTACGAAACTAACTCCCATCCTATAAGTACCATATAACACCAAAACACTCGCTATCCGTCCTCGGCTCAATAGTGCATGGCACAGATTTTCAATAGACCCACCTGCATCTCGAGGTGCATAGTTAGCTCTCCGAGTCGGTACTGTATCCTGCCTCAACCTGTCGAATGTAGTCGAACAGCCCGCAGCACTTTGTATTATCAACTCATGAGCATTTAGGAAGACATATTCCATTCTCCCTAGTCATCTTTTGCCCACCACAATCCCCCCCCCCCCTTCTGAGAACCACTCTGTCCAATGCCCTCCGGATCGGGCATCACAAACTTATACAAATCTACACAACCCACCTAGCCAGGGACGAACCACCTTGCCATATGCCGGAACATCTGTATTTGAACAAGGCCATGCGCCACAGTATTGTTAGAAACTGTCACCCACCGCATCGCCAACCGCACCTTTAACGCACAATAACAGAAAATGGTATCTCAACCTATAAATTTTGATGCCGCATGATGGCGTATTTTGCCATAGGAGTTCACGTGGCAGAGGGTGCTGAGAATTTAAGTTTCCCTGTAAGTTTCCCCGTAGCAAGCGGACTTTATGTCATCAACCTTCAAGGACCAGAGGATGGTTTGGTAAATGACTTGAATACAAAGCTTTGGCAGCATACGATGAGTATAGCGTGCAGGAGGGCGTTGCTGGGGAGGAGGCAGGTTTGGTCTAAGATACACTTATCCAATATATCTCTGGTTAGTTGTGTATCTAAAAGCATAAATCGGGTTTCATTTTCCCCTTTGTATGCAACGTATAAAAACGCCCACATCTCCATTGAGATTTTTTATATACTCCCCCGGCTAGCGGTGCCCCCCAAGTATACCGTAAGTTGCCGTGCTGTATCGTAATGGAACGTATCGTGCTCGCACGCCCCAGTCGAAATCGCACGCTGTGGCCGCATTGTCATTTGCCAGCCAACCATATAGCAAAGACATAGAGTATGCTCTCACTTGATTGGCCTGGTGACCAATATCTCCAGCTGGGTGCGCAACTTCTACTCGGCCTCGCGAGTACGCTAAGTAAACCAAACTTACCATCAGAACCCTAAGTAGTTCCGAGTCATACCCAGTGAATCTACTAGACTATCTCGTAGATTTGGTTATGATAAGGGCATAGAGCCCACCACCCATGACCTATAAGCCCAAACTGACACCCGACTCAATTATGACCGCTCTCCTATAAATTGAGTGAATGGACCTCTCTCCCTTCCCTTCCCTCATACGCCAACACAAGTTCTTCGACAGCGTTATTATAACAATCACCTCCTCTCCTCACTCCCTCTCCTCACTCCAAAAACCAAAAATCAAAACCACCAAACAATCAAACAATATGTTTATCTCAAAAATCACCCTCCTTCTCTTTTCCCTCCTGGCCTTTATAGCGCCTGCCCTTACCTACCCGGTTGAGGGCGACACCGAAGCCGATCTCTGGAATTCCCCCGAAGCTCTTGCTGCACTAGCAATCATCAACGACCCGACCCCAAAATTCCTCATGAACATCACCTTCATGGACGAGGAAACACATCAGAACGTCACCGCGCAAACCTCCTACATCTGCGACACAACTTCCGGATCCCCGAGCGTGCACTGGGTCCGCGAGGTCTCTGGAGAGCTCCGCGGCAAGTATAGAAATTCCGTATGTATGCAGCGGAACCCGTTCGGAAGCAAATGTACAACACTCCACTCCCTCGGGGATGCGGCAATTAGCCTTTGCGGGGTCTTATTCCGCTGGTACTTTTGCGATGCTGCCGGGTTCGCCGGTTTCTGGATTTCGGATCATTGCGCTTGGAACGGATTGGCCGGTGGGAGGTTCATCTACGATGATATCCCGGAGTCGAGGGTTGCGGTTCATAAGAGCTAAGGGAGGTGGTTGAATGGGAAAAATTAAAAAACGCGTTTGAGAATGGACAATGGTTATGTAGCTAGTGGTTTCGGAAAATGAACTATTAGAATCCTATCGTATCCTGTCCGTGAAGCCAATGATGAGAGGTGTATTACCCATATGATTGGATGGCTAACATCTACCCTTGTGAGAGCTGAGTGCATCGCGGGTCCTCTAGAAACGTAGGGAGTGATATGAAAAAGTGAATCGTAACAACTTATGCATAACGAATGCTAGTGTCATGGAAAGGAAGTTATAACGGTATGTTCTGGGCGTTCGTGAATTGTTCTGGAGCTATAGCAATTGACGAAGGTCCTCTGGATATGTCTTCCCGTATTGCCATGGGAGTGCCCAGAGAAGAGCGAATATGCGTGAAGGCGTAGAGACATCCGTAGCGATCCACGGAAGGATCAAGGTCCTTTTCCTAAATCACATATATATATACTCCTGTCTTTGTAATTATTTTAGAGACTGAAGAAAACGAGCATGTCACCTTACCTTTCCAACCCCTCCTACCCTAATTCGGACCTGCAAAGTGAATCCCCCACTCTGCTAGTACTCTATTAACAGCTACTCTGAGAATGAACCGGTCATGGTCGTCACCCCCAACTTGTCTTGTTAGCCAGGTTCTTGGCTCCAAAATTGAACCTACTCGCGCTGGCCGCATTATCATACCTCCCCTGCACCACCTGGGGCCCCCAGTTATAGGCTACCGTGTGTACGGGAGAGCAAAAAAAATTTGTGCCCCCATAGTTTCTCTGAGCTCGGTACTGCTTAAACTCTCAGGAAGAGCGAGGGGGAATGAGATTCACTTACAATATAACTACGATACCAATTACAGACCTCACATGCGTCACACTCAGTGACGGTCACCACAACCTGTGCCCAAGGACACATAAATCTCGTTCCAAAGTCTCCAAAGGCATCGGGACTAGTCAAGTAAATGCCTTCGCATAGCGGTAAAACCTCGATTCCCAAATTTCACTCATAGATGTCACAGCTGCTGTTACCTTCAACTATATAGAATTCCCAAGTACGACAATAGCAAATCTTGAAATATCATGATGGAAACACTTCCCCCAGAGGATCCATGTATTGCCCCTGTTACCCATGTTGAGTGTAGTAGGGTACGGGCAACCACCCTAGTTGTGTTGTGGAGAACATAGGACGGTATTGAGGGTAAATCACTGGTTGCGCACACATGTTTGATAGTCCTGTTTGGTTAGCAGCAGTGCGCATCTGAGAATAAACAAGTTCTCTCACATCCACCACGTCCACCCCATCCAACAGGTTATGAGCCTTTGCGTTCCACGCAGCTTAGGCTAAGGAGAAAAATCCCCCATTCGATAGACGGCAGTCAACACCGTGTGCTTTTTTGAATCGTTTTTTCTCACCATATTTTTATCGATATCTCTCTCTCTCTCTCTCTGTTCAGTTCTGCTCATCTCAATCGCACGATGACTGAACTTTACGAGTCTACGCAGTCAAGCCATTTATCGTTTCCTCTCTTGGGGGACAACAATTTTGGGCCCTGGAGGTAGAGGATGTCTGATCAATTGAAAGAATTGAACCTCTGGTGGATAGTTTCCAGTCGTGAAGTCGCACCAGACAAGGACAGCACTGATGCGGCAGTACAGGCTGCCTACAGCAAGCATTTACGAAAGTGTTTTCAGATTACAGCAAAGATTCGGAATGCGATGGAGCCCCATATTTGCGCCCAATATACATCCACTACCTATGACGAGGATCCAATGTCACTATGGGTAAAGCTAGAGGAAGGCTATCACAAAGCTCTTGGACTGGAACTCTACTATTTTCGAAGATCTCTATTTGACTGCATCTTCGACGCATACCGAACGGCAGCAGAATATATGCATGAGATCGAACGGATTATCGAATGTTTGTGCGAGGTGGAGGAGGAGATCAAACCTCGCGAGAAAACCTTTTACCTGCTCAATGGTCTCACTGCATTGTGGTGCGAGTGGCATGATCTTCAAGCTACTATTCTTAAGCCAGACCAGCCTGAGGATTTGATCGCAGCTATCAAAGCAAGAGAATCTACAATGAACCGCGACAAATGGGGGTCTGCCAGTGATGATGCAGTTCTGGCTATAAGAGGTAAAGGATATGGCTATGGCTCTTCTGCTTCGGGGTCTGGGGGAGCATCTAGTAGTCATGGATTGAAGGTGAATTGACAGGCAAGCTACAGACAGTCAATTGTTCGTTACCACTGTCAGAAAAAGGGCCACTGGCGTAGCAAATGTCGGAAACTCAAATCAGACACAGCAAAAGGGATTCTTATGGATAAGGTCATAGCACCGGCTCAAGTGCCTTCGACAGATCAACCGAAGAACTCATTCTTTACAGCTTTCAGTTCAACTGAGGCATCTTCAAGCTGACATCAATGGCTTCTTGATGGTGGTTGTAGTAGCCATGTCACGGGTTTGCGGGATGGTTTTACGACGTATGAACAAATTCCCAATAGCGAGCACAGGATTCATGTAGCCAACAATACAGAGATCAACATACTTGATGGAGGTGACATGACTCTATTAGTCTGGGATGATGGAAAACAAAGCAAGATAGAGCTGGTCCTCAAAGGCGTGTTGCACATTCAAGCTTGTGGCAAGAAGAGTTTGCTTTTGGTTTCTCAGCTACGACGTTCTGGCATTTTCGTTGAGTTTCCACCCAGTGGAGGAGCTACTATGCGATGTAGAGGTGGCTCGTATGTTGAAGTAAGAGAAGCGAACGGACTCTATGTGTTAAGGCCTATAGGGGATGAGGTATTGGGACACCTGGGAGTTAATAAAGCATTTGCAAGGGACGCTAGTACGGGAGCCACCAAGGAAGCAGCAAGATAGCATTTCAGGCTTGCACACCTCGGGGCTGAAGCAGTGTAACGACCCAGCATGCATGAGCTATGGCGGATGGAATCTATACCCATGCAGGTGGCCAGGAGGCGAACTGGTAGGAACCAGCAGGCAAGTAAGTACTTGACCTGCGGAGACCCGATGGCCTGGGCTCTGAAAATGAACAGAATTGGCTGGTCAGGGACTTAGGTACCTGGATACACCCAGGAGTGGTGTCAGCGTACTTAGGGACTTCTGAAGGGGCAGTTGCTCATCTAGGCCGGGTAACTGGAGACATGTCAGAAATGTCTATCGCCGGCGACGAGATAGACAGGGTAACAGGGAAAAGTTATCTTGTCTGCTGGACAAGGGTACCCTACGGTCGGGATCAGGTTGTCCTGCCCTGGGGCTTGGGTTACCCTGCCCAAAGTCCTGAGTTACCCTACCTTTCAATACGAAGTCCCTTGGGGAGTTCGGGAAAATTGACTGGAATGTTGGTCACGCCAAGCCATGCATGATACTGGAATCTGGGGTTCTGGCGGATGCTATTGGGCGAGCTACGTAGCTTCGATAAAGCTGTAAATTGGAGACATTATTCCTATCATACCCCTCCAGCCCCACCTTGAGGCCCGGACGTCATGGGCAAACCACTGTGTAGTTGTGCGCAGTCTAGCAAAGAGCAATCTTTGCAGACATGCTTGCAACACCGTATACGTCGCTGCCGTCCGGTCAACCGTAAGCTGTTCGCAGGATATCTAAGAGGGCATAGGGTGGAAAGTCGAGTACCTCCTTCCAGTTGTTCGGAGTAAAATGGACCAAAACTGACAGAGTTAACGGGTGTTAACCATGGGGGTCCCAAAGGTAGTCCC